>JANJGN010000091.1:1890000-2056227 GCA_026770705.1 Isurus oxyrinchus | reverse complement strand
GTGTTTAGGGAGAGAGGGTCGTGGTGTTAGGTAGAGTATGTTTGGGTGAGAGGGAGAGTGGGTTGGGGTGTGTTAGGGAGAGAGGGTTGGGGTGTTAGGGAGAGAGGGTTGGGGTGTTAGGGAGAGAGGGTTGGGGTGTTAGGGAGAGGGGTTGGGGTGTTAGGGAGAGAGGGTTGGGGTGTTAGGGAGAGAGGGTTGGGGTGTTAGGGAGAGAGGGTTGGGGGTGAGAGGGAGAGAGGGTTGGGGTGTTAGGGAGAGTGGGTTGGGGCGAGCGGGTGAGAGGGTTGGGGTGTTAGGGAGAGAGGGTTGGGGTGTTAGGGAGAGAGGGTTTGTGTGTTAGGGAGAGAGGGTTGGGGTGTTAGGGAGAGAGGGTTGGGGTGTTAGGGAGAGAGGGTTGGGGTGAGCGGCTGAGAGGGTTGGGGTGTTAGGGAGAGAGGGTTGGGGTGTTAGGGAGAGAGGGTTGGTGTGTTAGGGAGAGAGGGTTGGGTGTTAGGGAGAGAGGGTTGGGGTGAGAGGGAGAGAGGTTTGGGGTGTTAGGGAGAGAGGGTTGGGGTGTTAGGGAGAGAGGGTTGGGGTGTTAGGGAGAGAGGGTTGGGGTGTTAGGGAGAGAGGGTTGGGGTGAGAGAGAGAGGGTTGGGGTGTTAGGGAGAGAGGGTTGGGGTGTTAGGGAGAGAGGGTTGGGGTGTTAGGGAGGAGGGTTGGGGTGTTAGGTAGAGTAGGTTGGGGTGTTAGGGAGAGAGGGTTGGGGTGTTAGGGAGAGAGGGTTGGGGTGTTAGGGAAGAGGAGGGTTGAGGGGTGTTAGGGAGAGAGGGTTGGGGGTGTTAGGGAGAGAGGGTTGGGTGTTAGGAGAGAGAGGGTTGGGGTGTTAGGGAGAGAGGGTTGGGGTGTTAGGAGAGAGGGTTGGGGTGTTAGGAGAGAGGTTGGGTGTTAGGGAGAAGAGGGTTGGGGTGTTAGGGAGAGAGGGTTGGGGTGTTAGGGAAGAGAGGGTTGGGGTGTTAGGGAGAGAGGTTTGGGGTGAGAGGGAGAGAGGGTTGGGGTGTTAGGGAGAGAGGGTTGGGGGTGTTAGGGAGAGAGGGTTGGGGTGTTAGGGAGAGGAGGGTTGGGGTGTTAGGGAGAGAGGGTTGGGGTGTTAGGGAGAGAGGGTTGGGGTGTTAGGGAGAGGGGTTGGGGTGTTAGGGAGAGAGGGTTGGGGTGTTAGGGAGAGTGGGTTGGGGTGAGAGGGAGAGAGGGTTGGGGTGTTAGGGAGAGAGGGTTGGGGTGTTAAGGAGAGAGGGTTGGGGTGTTAGGAGAGGGTTGGGGTGTTAGGTAGAGTAGGTTTGGGTGAGAGGGAGAGAGGGTTGGGGACTGTGATTATTGCCAGTGTTTTAGGAGTTTGTGTGAAATCAGGGTTTGGAATTGGTGTAACACAACCAACAGGGGCAAGAAATATAGATTTAAAATTATCCCCAAAATAAAGACAGGCCCTTGTTGAAACCATGTTTGTCCGGGGATTAACATTCAATGGACAGGATCAGCGAGGGGTCCTGTCCGGGGATTAACATTCAATGGACAGGATCAGCGAGGTGTCCTGTCCGGGGATTAACATTCAATGGACAGGATCAGCGAGGGGTCCTGTCCGGGGATTAACATTCAATGGACAGGGCTCCTGGTGGATAGATGAGAGACATTCCAAACATGTCCGAGGACCAGTGGGTGGAGTCTGTATACAGCTCACTCAGGATAAATGTGGATCAGGATATTCCCAAACCAGTCCCAAAACAACAAACTCCCTGTAGCCTCTCTCTCTGGAGAGTGACCAGCCTCCCCGCTCTGGTTCAGTGTGTGTGTTTCTGTGAGTCGCAACCGGCTTTCAAACTGTGATTTGTTTGTTTCGGGAAGTTGCTGAGAGCCTGACTTGAGAGTGGAAACTCTGGGATCTTGCTGTGCTTTTTTGTGTTTTTAAAAAATGTTCTAGCTTTTGTCCTTTTAACCAATTCTATCTCTTTTTCTCCTGAGAAATTTGTATCCTGAAAACTGGACGGTAAGCATCCAAAGAGGGAAAGTCTGGGACAAGGACAAGGAGCTTCTTCCAGAGAGGGAGAGACTGAGGCCTGGTCCACAGGCTTCACCCAGGTGAGTTGTGTCTGTTTATTACCCCAACCGAGCTTTAATTTTCATCTCTGAGAGACAGAGAGAGACAGAGAGAGCATGAGGGGGACAGAGATGTGAGTGAGATGGGAGTGAGATACAGAGAGAAACACAGGGGGCGGGAAAGGTCTCTCCATCTGTTTTAGCCTCTGCTTTATAACTGGGATATTTTTGTTATAACTGGGATATTTTTGTTATAACTGGGATATTTTTGTATTTGGATGTTGCTAAGAGATTGTGTAACTGTGAATCGGGGGGGAGGTGGGGGGTGGAATGCTGGCCTCTTGCTGTGCTATTCTGTTTAGAAATGTTCTTGTTTTGTGTTTGAATCAATTCTTTTCCCTCTCTCTTCTCCCCAGGAATTTGGAGTTTGAAGACTGCAATGTGACGATGAATCCATGGGCAGGAGCTTTTCCCCAGCTTGGATGGATGGACTCAGGCCTGTTCCACACCCCCCAGCCACCCACGTGAGTTGTGTCTCTTTATGGCCCCGAGGTTTAATTTTAATCTCGGAGGGACCCTGGTTTTTGGGTCATCGATGAAGCGGTTTCTGGTAGATGATGAGGTGCTGGATTTTGAAACCCTGGGGTTAAAATATCCCGGCCTTGTGATCAGTCACAAACACATTAACCCTTTGGTGTGTGACAAAGAGGAGATTAAAAATCTGAAAGCTGAGGCTGTCTAAAAGCTTGTTATAATTCCAAAATAAGACAGGCGGGGAGTTTCGCACCTTCTGGAGACTGATGGGTGGACAGGGCGAACCACTTTAATTCAGTTTATGCAGCTTGTGTGTGTGGATTTCTCTCTCTCTCTCCATCCTCCTGATCTTGCTGTGCCCACAGTGGCCTGTGGCCTTTTCCCACGAGAGAGAAAGGAGAGGTCAGGGGAAAGAGGGGGAGAGATAACAGAACAGAGCGGAGTTGGAGTTGGTGGGAGTCGGGTGAGAAGACACAGGGTCCGGGGGTAGAGAGGGTTCCCCGTGTGCAGTCACTGCCCAGCTCCCAGTCAGGGCCTTCCAGAAAGTGGGATTTGACACCCACTGAAATCCCGAGGCAGGGATTTTAAAATGTCTCCTGAGAGAATCCAGCTGCTTCCCAGTTTGAGTTTCAGCCCTTTCAGGGGGTTGTGGTGCTGGTGAGGGAGGGAACTGAGGGAATGGCCCCAGACTGGGGGATTCACATGGGGAAGGTGGGGAGAGAGACAGGCTTTCACAGCAGGTGTGGAGATAGGGAAAGTCATGGGATCCTGCTGTGTAAAACAATAAAACACAGAGGCTGCAAGCCTTTCCTGAACTGCATCAGTGACCACACTTGATAGAAATGGGTCCATGGAGGGTGAAGCAGTGGGAGAGAGAGAGAGAGGGAGAGGGAGAGAGAGAGAGAGAGGGAGAGAGAGAGAGAGGGGGGAGGGAGAGAGAGAGAGATAGAGAGAGGGAGAGATAGAGAGAGGGAGAGAGAGAGAAAGAGAGAGAGAGGGAGAGAGAGAGAGGGGGAGAGGGAGAGAGAGAGAGAGAGAGGGAGAGAGAGAGAAAGAGAGAGAGGGAGAGAGAGAGGGAAAGAGAGAGAGGGAGAGAGAGAGGGAGAGAGAGAGGGAGAGAGAGAGAAAGAGGGAGAGAGAGAGAGAGAGAGAGGGGGAGAGAGAGAGAGAGAGAGGGAGAGAGGGAGAGAGGGAGAATTGCAGAATTGCCTTAACAGTCTCTCAGTCTGTTTTAGCCTCTGGTTTATAACTGAGATAAGTTGTATTTGGATGTTGCTAAGAGATTGTGTAACGGTGAAGGTCTTTGCACTGTCTTAGTCTCTCTCCAACTTGCTCCCTCTCTCTCTCTCTCTCTCTCTGTGTTAAAACACTTCCCCATTTAAAAAGTGCCTGGCAGAGCTGGCTGCACCCTGTGGGATCTTGCTGTGCACAAATTGCCTGCAGTGTTTGATACTGTGGCACGAGATAATTTATGAAAAATGTGCTGATTGGACTAAAGTCCTGTCCCTCAGGAGCCCTTTCCCAAGTCCAAACTATGAGAGTGTGTAAAAGATTGTGCTAATTCCTGAATAATGCTGGGCTTTTAGGCAGGGAGGGAGATGAATTGGGGGGTGGAGCAGCCATTTGAATGCAGTCTCTCTAGGATGTGTCCCTACGTTACAACAGAGAGAGAGAGAGAGAGGGGGGAGAGTGAGGGAAACAGGAAAAGACAGTGAAACAGAGGCAGGGGGTTGGGGCTGAGGAAGAGACACAGGGTCTGCGGGGGGGGCGGTGGGGGTTTAGGGGAGGGGGTCTCCAGTGTGGAGTCCGTGCCCAGCTCCCGGTCTCTGCAGAAAAGCCTCAGTCACACCCGCCTGGGGGACGCCTGGTTTGTAAAAATCGATACTGGGACGGAGATTTCAAAAAGTCTCACCCAGGAAGCAGCAGCTTGTTCCCGGTTTGAAGAGAGGGAGTTTAGGCCTTTCTGGGGATGTGTCCAGACTCAGAGCACACACGGTGCCCAGGGGGGTGGGGGGAGAGAGGGGGAAGAGGGAGGGTTACAGCAGGCATGAGGCCGGGGAAGGAAATGTGTCTCCCTGTTCCCATCCGGACAGCATCACATTGCTGCCTGTGGGATCCCCCTGTGCAGAAACGGCCTGCAGCTTTTCCTGAACTGCAACAGGGACCACACGAGGTTAAAGAGAAACCAGTTCATTGACTGTCATTCAAACGAAAAAAGCCCTGATCCTGGGTAAAGGCTTGTTCTAAACTCCAGGACTGTCTTTGTGGGAGTTTGAGGGGATCTGGGGGAGGGGGTGGAATTTCCCTGTCTCTGTCACTCCAGCTTTCTCTCTCCCTCTCTCTTTCCAGACATTTCTATCTCTGCTTCATCGTGTAGTCAACTGACAGGGAAGTCCCAATGTGAGTTGTCATTATTTGAATTGGTGGTGAGGGGGGTTACGGGGAAGTGGGTCCCATTTCCCTCTCACTCCTTCCAGCCCTGTCTGGGAGGTTTGGGCTGAGCTGTGGAGGGAGAGCAATGTTCTGTTAGACTGGGGCCTGTTCCTGTCCCTGAGCGTTAATGCAGCCTCTGTGACTAGGCCCAATTCACGGCCTCATTTCAGGCCCCCTCAGGAGGGGCTGCGCATTGTCTGAACTCCCCAATAAGGCCCGTCTTTTAGGCCATGAATGTGACGGAGAAACAAAATGTGCTGCAGCCTCTTGAATTCATTTGATTGAGGATGCGCTTGTGCGTTGTCCTGCTGTCTCTCTCTCTCTCGATTGTGAGTTATCAGGGAGGGAGGGAGGGAGAGAGAAAGGGGAGAGGGAGGGAAACAGGGAGAGAGAGGGGCAGGGAGGGAAGAGACGAGGATCTGGGGGTCTCCGGCGTGCAGTCGCTGCCCAGCTCCCAGCCTCTGGAGAAAAGACCCTCACTCCCAGCCTCCCAGAAGTTTGGATTGGTGAAAAGAAACGGTGTCACCGAGGGGCCAATCTGTGCCAGTTTGTTTCCAGATATTTCCCTGCCTTTGCCTTTTCATCAATTCTCAGTCTAAACCTATTTGATCTGACTGTGAGCACACTGCAGTGTGTGGGATCTTTCTGTGCACAAATACCAAACAGGGTTTCCTGAATGAGCAGCGGGGAGCACACTTGGTAAATTAATTCCCCGACTGGTGAAGCAGGTGGCAGGGGCCTGAAGTGGAACTGGTTCACGTGAGGCTGTTTCCCCGAATAATGCTGCTGTTTCAGACACTGTGATGAACTGAGGCTTGAATGAAATGTGCGGGAACCATTGTGAATTGAGTTTATTGAGGCCCTGACTGTGGTTTTCTCTCTCTCTCTCTCTCTCTCTCTCTGCCTCTCCATATTCTGGCATGTGAGAAACAGAGAGAGAGGGAGGGAGAGGTGGGAAAGAGGGGAGATTGAGGGAAATATTGAGTGGGGAGGTAAGAGATGGAAGGAGGGGCGGTTATGAGGGAGACACAGGATGTGGGGTTTCTCCAGTGTGACGTTGTCCCTCGTGGGGCTGTTTGTGGGATCCTGCTGTGCACTGCAACTGTAAACATTGGTGTATTGATTCTCTAATGTTTGAGCCCCTTGAATTGAATGTCTAAATGTGACGCTGTTCTTGTTAGTTTGGTATTGTTTAGAGGTAGATTAGCCTTTTCTGGGGGTGAGGAGGGGGGAAGGATACCTGGCTAACATCACCAGGCTTGTGGGATCTTGCTGTGCTTGTCAGGCCTGCAGCCTGCAACCATGGTTACCCTCCCCGAGTTCAGTTTACTGACGGGCTGATTGAGGATTGCTCCCATTTCCGCCCCCACCCCATTTCTCTCAGTAAGTCATGGCGAAATATTAAAGATGGCCACAGTGCATCATTATTGCAAATGGTCAGACAGAAACTGTTCAGAGGGCCTTTCAATCAAGTTCCATCCTGAGGAAGGGAAAAGAACAGAGATAGCGACAGATTATCAAGCGGGAGAGAGAGAGAGGGAAAGATGGGCAGGGATGGGGTGGGCTAGATAGGTACAGAGGGAGGGGGAGAGAGCAGGGATGGGGTGGGCTAGATAGGTACAGAGGGAGGGGGAGAGAGCAGGGATGGGGTGGGCTAGATAGGTACAGAGGGAGGGGGAGCGAGCAGGGATGGGGTGGGCTAGATAGGTACAGAGGGAGGGGGAGAGAGCAGGGATGGGGTGGGCTAGATAGGTACAGAGGGAGGGGGAGAGAGCAGGGGTGGGGTGGGCTAGATAGGTACAGAGGGAGGGGGAGAGAGCAGGGATGGGGTGGGCTAGATAGGTACAGAGGGAGGGGGAGAGAGCAGGGATGGGGTGGGCTAGATAGGTACAGAGGGAGGGGGAGAGAAACAGAACGAGAAAGGGAGAGAGAGAGGTGGCAGTGTTAGAAGTGGTTTTGGACAACGTGAATATTTAGTGTCCAAACAGCAACAGCCCTGGTGGGAGCAGGTGGGGGGGGTGGGGACAGTGAATGGGAGAGGGACGGTGAGGGGGGAACGGTCAGTGCTTGTGTGTTATGTACAATCAGGCAGTAAAGCAGCTGGAGCTGGCAGGTTAAACACAGAGGCACAGGGCTGGGCACCAGGCATTGACACCCTCATCTCATTTCAAATCTGTTCCCATTGTCTGTGTTTAATAACAGGGGCTGTGTTTATTAAATGGTGCCTCTACCCCCACTCCACCGCCCCTCTGAGATTGTGGAGGTCAGTGAGTGAGAAGAGCCGTGGGATCTTGCTGTGTATTTTGTGGTTTCAGAAAGCTTTGCTTTATTTTAATCAATGTGCATCTCTCTCTCTCCCCCAAGGAGAATGGATTTGGATGCTGCTGCTCTGAGGGTGCAGAGAGAGAAACGATTTGCTGCGAGGAATCCTCGGACAGGAGCTATAACCGGAGAGAAAGAGCATCATAAAAACATGTCCGTGTCTCTGTCCCTCATTCTTCTACCCGGAGAAGGGACGTGTGGAGCGGTCACACCGGCGATTGGGGTCAGTGTCGGGGGGTTGGGGAATGGGGGTGTTACTCAGAGGGGATCCAGGGTGAGACACGGTGCTGCAGAGACAACAATATAGTGCCATCGAGTCCAATCCCTCCAGCTCTTCCTGCCCCTCTATCTCTGCTCCTCCCTCCATGTTCCTCACTCTATCCCCACATCTGTCTCCCCACCCCCATCTCTCCGTGTCCTTTGTATCTCGGCCTCTCTGAATTGTGACATGTTTCCCTTTTTATCTGTCCCAACATCTCTCTCTGTATCTTTCCCTCTGAAACTCTGTTCTTTCCAATCTCCCACTCACACCCCCCCCACCCCACCCACCGTCAGCACCTCTATTGTTCTGCACATCTCACTGTCTCTCAGCCTCTTCCTGTCTCTGCCCGTCTCTCTCTCTCTCGCTCTCTCTGTGTGTGGAGGGATGTTTAAAGGGAGCAGCCATTGCCAAGCACCCAGGCTGCACCATGACACCGAGTCTAATTCCAGCCCAGTGCCATCTCTCCCTCACTGTGGTGTGGGCTTGTGATAGAGAGGCCAGTAAAATACAGGGGACTGCTCGGGGCAATGAGGCAGAGAGAGGGGATTACACAGGAGGGGGAGTTAGACAGAGGGGGAAATGACAGAGACAGAGGGGGAGATTACAGAGATGGGGGATTAGAGAGAGAGAGAGAAGATTAGACAGGGGGAATTATAGAGAGGGGGTAGTTAGACAGAGAGAGGGAATTACAGAGTGGGAATTAGAGAGAGAGGAGATTAGATAGGGGGAATTATAGAGAGGGGGGAGTTAGACAGAGAGAGGGAATTACAGAGGGAGAATTAGAGAGAGAGAGAGGAGATTAGATAGGGGGAATTATAGAGAGGGGGGAGTTAGACAGAGAGAGGGAATTACAGAGTGAGAGTTAGAGAGAGAGAGAGAGAGGAGATTAGATAGGGGGAATTATAGAGAGGGGAGAGTTAGACAGAAAGAGGGAATTACAGAGGGGGAATTAGAGAGAGGGGGAATTAGAGAGGAGATTAGACAGGGGGAATTATAGAGAGGGGGAGTTAGAGAGAGGGGGAAATGACAGAGACAGAGGGGGGATTAGTGAGAAGGGGATTAGAGAGTCACGTGAATAGGACAGAGGGGGAAATTAGAGAGAGGGGGATTAGACAGAGGGAGGGGTAATTAGAGAGAGAGAGGAGATTAGACAGGGGAAATTATAGAGAGGTGGGAGTTAGACAGAAAGGGAAATGACAGAGGGGGGATTAGAGAGAGAGAGGAGATTATACAGGGGGGGAGTTTGACAGAGAGAGGGAATTACAGAGTGGGAATTAGAGAGAGGGGGAATTAGAGAGAGAGAGGAGATTAGACAGGGGGAATTATAGAGAGGTGGGAGTTAGACAGAAAGGGAAATGACAGGGGTGGATTAGAGAGAGAGAGAGATTATACAGGGGGAGAATTAGACAGAGAGAGGGAATTACAGAGTGGGAATTAGAGAGAGAGAGAGGAGATTAGACAGGGGGAATTATAGAGAGGGGGGAGTTAGACAGAGAGAGGGAATTACAGAGTGGGAATTAGAGAGAGAGGGGGAATTAGGGAGAGAGAGGAGATTAGACAGGGGGAATTATAGAGAGGGGAAAGTTAGACAGAGAGAGGGAATTACAGAGTGGGAATTAGAGAGGGAGGGGGAATTAGAGAGAGAGGAGATTAGACAGGGGAAATTATAGAGAGGGGGGAGTTAGACAGAAAGGGAAATGACAGGGGGGGATTAGAGAGAGAGAGAGATTATCCAGGGGGAGAGTTAGACAGAGAGAGGGAATTACAGAGTGGGAATTAGAGAGAGAGGGGGAATTAGAGAGAGAGAGGAGATTAGACAGGGAGAATTACAGAGAGCGGGGAGTTAGACAGAGAGAAAGAATTACAGAGTGGGAATTAGAGAGAGAGGGGGAATTAGAGAGAGAGAGGAGAATAGACAGGGGGAATTACAGAGAGCGGGGAGTTAGACAGAGAGAAGGAATTACAGAGAAAGAGGGGGGATTAGAGAGAGGGGGATTAGAGAGTTAGGTGAATTGGACAGAATGGGAAATTAGAGAGAGGGGATTAGAGAGAGGGGTAATTAGAGAGAGGGGGAAATTAGAAAGTGAGAGGGGTAATTAAACAGAGGAAATTAGACATTGGAAATTAGACAGAGAGGAGGGGGAGGAAATTAGACAGAGAGAGGGGGGAATTAGACAGAGAGAGGGGGGAATTAGACAGAGAGCGAGGGGGGAATTAGACAGAGAGAGGGAGGAATTAGACAGAGAGAGAGAGGGAATTAGACAGAGAGAGGGGGGAATTAGACAGAGAGAGGGGGGAATTAGACAGAGAGAGAGGGGGGAATTAGACAGAGAGAGGGGGAATTAGACAGAGAGAGAGGGGGGAATTAGACAGAGAGAGGGGGGGGAATTAGACAGAGAGAGGGAGGAATTAGACAGAGAGAGGGGGGAATTAGACAAGAGAGGGGGGAATTAGACAAGAGAGGGGGGAATTAGACAAGAGAGGGGGGAATTAGACAGAGAGAGGGGGGAATTAGACAGAGAGAGGGGGGAATTAGACAGAGAGAGGGGGGAATTAGACAGAGAGAGGGGGGAATTAGACAAGAGAGAGGGGGAATTAGACAAGAGAGAGGGGGAATTAGACAGAGAGAGGGGGGAATTAGACAGAGAGAGGGGGGAATTAGACAGAGAGAGGGGGGAATTAGACAGAGAGAGGGGGGGAATTAGACAGAGAGAGAGGGGGGGAATTAGACAGAGAGAGGGGGGAATTAGACAGAGAGAGGGAATTAGACAGAGAGAGGGGGGAATTAGACAGAGAGAGGGGGGAATTAGACAGACAGAGGGGGGAATTAGACAGAGAGAGGGAGGAATTAGACAGAGAGAGAGGGGGGAATTAGACAGAGAGAGAGGGGGGAATTAGACAGAGAGAGGGGGTAATTAGACAGAGAGGGGGGAATTAGACAGAGAGAGGGGGGAATTAGACAGAGAGAGGGGGGAATTAGAAAAGAGAGAGGGGGTAATTAGACAGAGAGGGGGGAATTAGACAGAGAGAGGGGGGAATTAGACAGAGAGAGGGGGGAATTAGACAGAGAGAGGGGGTAATTAGACAGAGAGAGGGGGGAATTAGACAAGAGAGAGGGGGGAATTAGACAGAGAGAGAGGGGGAATTAGACAGAGAGATCTTAACTCAGGGAAATTGTGGTCTCTCCAAATGTGTCACTCGCTACCTGGTGTCCATGGCAGCAGCGGATCTACTGGTCATTATTGTCGACCTGATATTGAGACACATTCCAATTGTTTATTGGAAACATTTTAATTTCCTGTGGGCCATGCGTGTGTGTAATATCCATGCCATCCTGCTTTATGCAGCCACTGAATGTGCTGTCTGGTTCACCGTCACGTTCACATTTGATCGGTTTGTGACTATTTGTTGCCAGAAGCTAAAAAGTAAATATTGCACTGAGAAAATGGCGGCTGTGGTTCTAGGATCAGTGACTGTGCTGAGCTTCTTAAAGAATATTTTCTGGTATTTTATGCTATCAGATTCGTATATGCTGAGCAACAGACCATGGTTTTGTTTGGTAACATTTGAAGTTCAGAATAATCCGGCCTGGATAATCATCGAATTCCTCCATCACATTCTTACTCCCTGTGTTCCATTTGTCCTGATTCTGCTGCTCAATGTTCTCACCGTCAGACACATTTTAATGAGCAGCAGAGCCCGCAGGAGACTCCGGGCTCACAGCAGTGGGGAGAGTCGCAGAGATCCAGAGATGGAGAGTCGGAGGAAATCCATCATTTTACTGTTTGTTCTCTCAGCCAATTTTATTCTGTTGTGGGCGATGTTAATGGTGTATTCTATATGGAGGCGAATGTATTATATGGTGTCTTATTAAGTATGGATGGGTAATTATGTGCGGAAATTGGGCTTCATGCTGCAGCTCCTGAACGGCTGCACAAACATTGGGATTTACGCCATTACCCAGACTAAGTTCAGAGAACAGTTTAAAAATGTGCTGGAATATCCCATTTCTCCAATTCTTCGATGCATTCGATGATTTGAAGAAATTATTCAGTGAAAGTTTCTACTTTTCTTCCAATTCCAGCGAGGTGGTGAGCTGCCTCTCTTGTGACAGAGTGGGGACCAGACCTGTCACCATTGTAAAATATGGTGGCCAGGGTGTGTCCCTGTTATGGCAGAGCGGGCTGTCACCTATCACCCTGGTGACAGAGGGGCTGGTGGATCCTGTGACCATGGTTAGAGAGCAGGGAGGCCCCTGCGGCCATGGGGACAATGAGACTCGTGGCATTGCAGTGGAAGCGAAGAGGGAATGGAGCCTGGCCTCCTGGTGTCAGTGAGGGGCAGCGCCTGTCGCTGTGGTGCGCAGAGTGGGGCATTCCCTCTTGCTGTGTTAGGCAGAGAGGGTGGGGGGAGTGGAGTCTCGGACTCTGCTAACAGAATGGGGAGGGCGCTCTCTCTATGGGGACAGAGCCAAGCTTGCACCTGTCATCATGGTCATGGCCTAATCCCAATCCTGGCATCCGCTGCCTCCCTCTTTGACGTTCACAAATTGGAGCCTGGATGGAATGGGGGTGGGGGAGTGGGGGCAGTGCCACCACCGGCCTGCAGAGAAATAAGAAAAGGAAGGGGAAATTCAAACCAGGTAGACGGCGCAAAATTGCTCCTACTGAATTTTACTGGGACAGAGTGAGACATGGCAGGGACAGAGTGAGACATGGCAGGAAGATGGTGGAATGAGGTGTGTGAACAGCTGCAGCACTGGGTGTTTATTATAAAAATAAATGTAACAGGAAATTCTCTCCAATGTATCGTTTGTGTTTTCAATATATTTTCTACGGCCAAATAATCAGTGTGAGGAATTGAGAAAACGATCTTGGAAACAAATAGAAACTTTTATCAAGTTGCAATGTTTCGGTTTCAGCATTGACAAGATATTGCAGAGGAATTAGAGAGTACAGCAAAGTTTATCTATTCCCGTTCTGTATGGGATTAGAGTCTAATACCTGTAGCGAATGTACAAATTGCAAACTGGAATATTAATAAACTACCATCTCCAGCCAATATCTCCAATGAGGATTGAGGAGGAGTTCATGTACAGGGTAAGTTGGCAGAACAGTGAAGGCTCCACCCGAGTGAACTGTGCTCTCTGCTGCAAAATCAATCCCTTACTGTATTGTTCAATATTCACACTTCATCAATCTGTTTCCTGATGCAGCCATGCAGTTACTGAACATCTCTGAGTCTGACAAAGAGCACTAGTGGCGCTGAGCTGCAAGCAGAGTGTGGGAATGTATCCCTGAAATTGCAGGCGAGGCCAGTTTCTATCTTGTCAAAGGGGGCGGGACCTGTAACCTTATTGTTAGAGCAGGGACAGAGCCTGCTGCTGGATTGTCAGAGCGGGGGCGGGGCCTGTTACCTCATTGTTAGAGCAGGGACAGAGCCTGCTGCTGGATTGTCATAGCGGGGGCGGGGCCTGTTACCTCATGGTCAGAGCGGGGGCGGGGCCTGTTACCTCATTGTTAGAGCGGAGACAGAGCCTGCTGCTGGATTGTCAGAGCGGGGGCAGAGCCTGCTGCTGGATTGTGAGAGCGGGGGTGGGGCCTGTTACCTCATGGTCAGAGCGGGCTCAGAGCCTGCTGCTGGATTGTGAGAGCGAGGGCGGGGCCTGTAACCTCATGGTCAGAGCGGGGGCGGGGTCTGTTACCTCATTGTTAGAACAGGGGCAGAGACTTCTGCTGGATTGTCAGAGCGGGGGCGGGGCCTGTTACCTCATTGTTAGAGCAGGGACAGAGCCTGCTGCTGGTTTGTCAGAGCCGGGGAGGGATCTGTTCTCCTATGGTCAGAGCGGGGGCGGGGTCTGTCTCTCCATTGTCAGAGTGGGGGCGGGGTCTTTTGCTCCATGGTCAGAGCGGGGGCGGGGCCTGTTTCTCCGTTCTCAGGGCGGGGTTGGGGATTGTTGCAGCATTCTCAGAATGCTGGCGTGGTATGTAGCCTCATTTTGAGAGCGGGGGCGGAGCCTGTTCTACCTTTGTCAGGCCGGGGTCGGACACTGCCATTGTGATGTCAGTATTGGGCGGAGCCTGTTGTTGCATTGAGAGAGTGGGTGTGGATATGCGTTGAGTGCTCACCTTTCGATGCAGAGTGCAAGAGGCCCTCTAGGCGACGTGGTTATAAGTTGTCCCTCCCACTATGGTACCCAAAGTAACCATGAAAGGAGTCCAACCGCATAACGAGCAGGCAGGGGCTGATGTCATAGGGATATGGGCGAAGTGTTAATATCACAGGGATTCGCGGGTAGGGGAAAGTTTCCCAACTTCACTGGGTGGGAGTGTGTCCATGTTCCCAGTGAGAATACATGCTTCATTATGGGTGGTGGTATATACCCAGTTCACCGGATCTGGGTGATATTGAAGAGGTAGACACATCGTCAGATGTAGACCAGATAGGCGGGGGCAGGAGGTGATATACCAGGCAGACTGGGAGAGAGCAAATGTGGGTGGGCCGTGTCGATATTGCAGCTGAATCTTGGAAAGGGAGAGATATACCAGCTGCAGGAATGGAGCAATGTGATAAACAAGGTACACGAGGGGAGAGATATATTCCATACTCCGTTCTGGTGGGGAATAGACCAGGTACACCAGAGCAGCATGGAGGTGAGATTCATTTCGTAGGCAGTGCAAGGCAGGATGTTAAACTAGATATAAAGGAACATGGGTAAATGTAACAGCTACACCAGGAGAGGGGTTGTTATACGCTGTGCACTGGGGGGGTGTTGATCGACCTCAGGGACAAAGGGAGGTTTACGTTTACAGGGCAAATTTCGGGGCAATGTGCAATTTGCCCGGGGACAGGGATTGTATTAGTTTAACGGGCAAACGAGGTGATATATGGACTTTGCTGAAGCTCTGTGTTTGTTTCAGAGACTGCAATAATTTCGGGATCTGTTTTGGGCTCAGGGTTCGTATTTTAGCTTTCAGAACATATACTGGGATCAGAGTCTGTTTAACATTCAGGTTCTGATTTCGGTACATACTTGGCATTCTTATCAAGGTGTTTTATGGTCCCTTGCCAATGTTTCCTCTGGTTAAGCGCGATCGCCGTGTGATGCCCAGCTTGATCGATCGTAATTTATTTTTGTTTAGATAAGTGGAGTTTATCTTCTGAACAGAGTCACGGTAGCCAGCTGAACATCATTTAACAAATGAATGAAACATGTATTCAGCAAGAAAATATCTACCACATTACACTACTCATTTCCCCACACACTTATACCTTTAAGATAACGATAGATTTATAAGAATAACATAAGTTACAAAAGCCATCTTATGCTTTATTTTCCACGGTGAGTACTCAGTCCATGTAAATGTATGGTCAGACAAACCACACTCTGTCCTCATTTGACAGATGCTATCTCTACCAGATGCTATGGTTCTCCCTTCATTTCGCTCCATACAACTGTTACATTGTGAGCCAACTAGTCTCACTGAATAATTTCCTTTTGACGAGGGTTTCCCATTTTCATTCTCCAATACCTCGCCTTGGAATCTTCTCCCAAATTGACATTTTCTCGCAGACACCATCCACAAGGGGTCAGCTCCACGGTTTAGAACCACACTTCTGATGTTTCTCTTCCCCTTTTCACCACATGCATTCAAGCTGTCTTCCAAGCACTCTCTCTCACACGCTTAACTTTAACAGTACACCAGTGTTTCACATGCTCATAGCAAATATTTACAGACCTTCATTTGTCTCTTTGAAACTTGTTGCTTTTTGCAAACTTCTCTCACTTTTAATCTAAAGCTTGGAGCCTTAAACCCTTCCACTCACTCATACCTGCGATTAACAGGACCTTTTCTCTGGTTCTACAAGTTCCTTTGGCTATAACTTCTCCTTTGGACTTTTAAACATTCACTCTTCCGGCTTTCGGGGTTTTACTTTTGCTTGATACATATTTGTCCTCCTGGGGATTCTGCAGCTCCCTCTCCCGGTGCCCAGACTCTACGGGATACTGGCTCCAAGTGAACTTAAAACTGCTGTTTCCTTATTACTGTGTGTAAGTCTGTGGGAGGAACCTGCCAAGCTGGCTCCTTCTTGCTCTGCAACACCATTTTTTGTCTAATCTTCTTTCTTTACCTTTACGTAAGAGCAGACATATACTCTTGGTTTGAAATGCAAGCAACCTTTTAAAATGTAACTAAACGTTCCGTTTGTCCTCTCTTAAAAGACACAGATAAAGAAATACATATCAAAATTAAACTTTAATGCTAAAACGCATCCTAACTACCACAAATTCAAATATAATATACTTAAACTATCTCTATTTCTTAACATGGAATATATTAGTTTAACTCTGTTTACGATTAGGTGTCTGTGCTAGTTTACGTAGCTGTATTAGACTCAGGGCTTGTAAGTGATTCAATGGCTCTATAAGTTTCTGGACCTGTAATAAGTGCACGGTCCAGATCAGTTTCCATGTCTGTCTTATTTCAGTAACACACTTGTGTCATCGGCTCTCTAGGTTTCAGCCTCGACATTAATCGTAGAATCTGTAATAGTTTCAAGTCCTGTATTAGCATCTTGGACCTTGTTAGTTCCTTCGGTTGGAGGAAGTAAAGGGCCTATTTGATTAAATGTTCCTTAATTATTTCAGTGCCTGAAATTTGCAGACTACAAATGACTACAGTGCAGGAGATGCCTGTAATACTTACGGAAAATGAATGAAACTCAACCTTGTTGTGAACCAGAAGGTGGAACTTAAGTTCAAGAACCAGAAGACAATAGTGTAGCAAAAGATAACCTGGCAAAGCCTGAGAGCTCTGAACACTATCCATGGAATGTTGGTGACAGAGAGCTGGAGAAGTCCCCTTCTCCTTCATAGTCACCTCAGTCACCATTCAGAATATCCACTGGAAGAATTGATAAAGGAAAAGCACAGAGACATGGAGATGAGGAAAATACAACCGAGAAATCGAAACAGTGAGAAGGAACAGATAAGACCTTCTGCACTTGAGTTGCATAGAATATTTTTTTATTTAAAATAAACCGTACCATCATAATAGTAGCTGATTGTGGTTGCGGACTCAAACATTAGATACTATATGGAGCTCCAGCAGATAGACGTCACCTGACCTGAGTGGTACTGATGGTCAGAAAACACATGTTGAAAACTGTCTTGATAGAAATCGAACACTGTAGATAGGTAATACTTATGTTAGATAGGAGTCAAGCTTTCTGCCTGGGTGAAAAAATAGGGACATCCGATGCATGTACCATTTACCAGAGATGTATGCTTAACGTGAACCTATATGTAGATGAGCTTGGAATCTGGAAACTGTTCTTGAACGTGATTAATAATGTAAAAATATGTTGAACACTTGTAACTTATTAGAGAGCGAACTCAAGCTACTTTGAGATGGTTCACGCCTTGCAATTGCTCGAATAAACGATGGTGACCTTTACCTGAGTCCCTTGTGGTCCTTTTGTCAAAGTAAACACAGTTTGGCATACTCGGCAGGATACTCAGATCCGATTGTCGAGGCGGCTCTTCAAAGTGGGCGAGTCTGTTTCATTTACCACCTATAGTTAGTGCAGTAAGCCTACCCGAGAACGGTCCGCTCAAGTTTCAAAATAATCAGAAGGACGAGTCAGGACAGGAGATAGAAGGGGATGATAGTAGGCAGAGCCGTGCATGCGGGTTCGAGTTTGAGAAACAAACTTAGTCGAAGTCGCGCAGGCCAGATGCCAGTTAAACAATTAGACCACTAATACCTGAAATAACTAAATTATTAGGGCAGCGGGAACCTAACGTGCCAAGACAGATGGGGATATATGAACAGAAGGCCGTCAGCTGAACAGAATAGTGCTATGGAACTCGACAGGGGAACTGCGGACTCCATTACGAGGTACATAGCGGAACAACATTCAAGATTAATCACAGAAATGCAGAAAGTGGGCTGGAATGCACAGGGAACCCTCGGAGAACATAAGCAGTGGTGCGTAGAATTATAGGGATAAGGCAAAGAAAGGGGCGATGGTTATTCTTACCCTGTATAATTCATCTAAGTTACAAGAGATGCTTGTGTGAAGAGAGTCAGAGAGAAAAAGGGGTAAAATGATGTACCCCTAGGGAGTTAATAACCACTGACAGGCAGGAGCAGGGGAAATGTGAGCTGCTGTCAGTTTGGTGGTCCCAAAAGTTGGAGCCTCCAAGATCCCTTTATTTCCCCCATTGCTAATTGAAGTTTCGTTTAGAATATAAGAGTTTCAAGTCAATTTAAGGATAAAGGAAAATAAACACTTACCCCTGAACATTAGTTTGTTTATGGACACGAAGCATTTGTATGTGAGCTTGAATGTGATTTCTTCCGGAAATTGTTATCTGTGTGTGCAGTTCAGCACTTTAGCATTGAAAGCCCCATGCTAAATTAATGGAATAGTACACTGAACCATTAGAAAGTTTTCTGCCTGAGGTTTGAAATGAGATTTGTGGTAAAGAAATATCGTAATTTGAAGGTCACATAAAGCTAAACAGGGTTAGATACACCAACAATTGGACCACCCCCTTGTTGACTAGTATCACCAGCTTCCAGGCTGATTGCGATTGACACATACGAGTTGATATGCTAAAATTATGAAGGAAAATAGAAAGTTTACCTGAAATTCAAAACGATTCTAGGGAAACCAAAAGCCAGAAACACAAAGCCTAAGTACTTCCGATGAACAAAAAGGGGTTTCTTTTCAAGGGATGAATTAAATATTAAAGGAAATCTGCATTTCAACAACACTGCAATTTGAATTTTGGACAATATTGAGATCTAAAGTGCAGTGTAATTTAACAGGTTACTTTGAATACCGAGGATGCTATCCATAGATAAAGAACGTGTCGATAAACAGATGGGAGTTCCAATCAGGATACAATTCACTGCACATGCAAAACAGGTTCTTTTAATTTTGATAGTTTAAATTACTTTTCTTATAAAGTTTGAAATTTGAGGTTTGGTTCCTGATACTCTCTCAAAAGAGTATTTTAATTTTAAAAGGTTTGACAACAATTGTTAATGATGGAAATCGTGCAGGCTTTCGTATTTTTAAGCCAATCCCCAAAATATGAACAGGAGCTCAAGACCTTGACAAAGTTTGGCAGAAATCCAATTTTTGGTCGAAGTAATGAATCTGTGATAATTCTAAAAGAAACAGGCAAGGCACAATTTAGTGGGTTTCATTTGGGACAAAAAATGTTATTTGAGAAGAAGATAAGAAAGCAAAACATGTCAATGCCTGGTTTCTGTTTTAAAACTGCTTTCATAATACTTTACTGGATTTTAAATTCCCTTCACACATCTGAACAAGATAAGATTGCAGTCTCTTGTATGTGTAAAATGGTATGAGCCAAGTAGGATAAAGAGTTAGGGAAAGAGGACAGAAAAGACAATCTGTTTTAAGAGAACTCAATTTGATAATCTGGCCATAAACTGAGACATTGGACCTGCACAGGGAGATAAGCAAAGATCAGGAGGCAGAGATCTTCATTGATACGGAATAGTTAATAAAGCCTAAATTGCAAGGAAACAGTATAAATAATCAAGACAATAGAGAAACGGTCCTCAAAAGAATCTTATGATGATTCTGGTGGGGGGAAAAAGAATTTAGAGTAAACCTATGAGGCATTTATAGTTTAGGAATTGAAATGGAAGGAGCAATAATACTTTACTACAATTTACCACAATGTGGATATAATTAAAGGGAAACCTGTAAAAAGGCTAAATAGATGTATTACTGATTGTAGTAATGTGCCTGTGAGCTAAAAAAAAAAAGTAAGACCACACAGTTAACACTATGATAACAGACAGAACTAAGCAGCTCCCACTTAGAACCGTCACTGGAACTGAAAATAGTGAGCCTTTAAACATAGGATGAGAAGGTGCATTGTAGAGATTTGTGGGTAGTTTAAGGAATTGAGGTCCAACGTGGGACAGCAGCAGGAGACAGTAGACTGGAAGCAGTGGAGGGTGCCTATCCAGATGGATTCAGGTTAGGGAAATAATTTCACGTGGAGAATCATTAGATAAATGTAAAAATTTAAATAGAAATAAATCCCCTACCAACCACAGTGCTCAGGTATGTTGGAAAGGATGAACTGAAGTTTTAAAAACATTAATCACAAAAGCTATTCAAGAGATAGACAGATACGTAATATAATGATGGGCCTGAGGGCTAACCAAGCAGGACCACCATGTTCACCCCATTTGAAATAATGATTAGGAGAGCAATGCATTTAGCCGAGGGAATCATAGTAGGATTGGGAGCTGTAGGACACTAAAAGGAATGATGCGTGATTCTGTGAGGAAAATAAGTCAGCAATTGCATGACTTAAGGAAGGATGTTAGAGACCAACAGGTGATTAAGGATATTCAAACAGGCAAATCTAGTGAGCAACAACGGACCATTTGGGTAATAATGTGATGGTCAAGGTGAGCCCGGAGCGAATCGGCCTAGACCTTACGAGGTAATTATGACAGGTGATACATGGGCAGTTGTAGATATGGGAAGGGGAAGTAAATGGATGCATTACATGGAGTTAAATATACTTCAGAATTGGCCACGCTGTATCCCGGAGAACGAGAGCCGATGTTAATGTCTCCACAGATCTGCTCGTGGGCAATGGTTGATTCAGAACTTGACATCCTTTGGCCAGAAGGAGCGGACCATGAGCTCCAAGGTAAAGGAAATCTTAGAGCGGGGACAGGGGGTTCATAACACCCAATTAAATAGAGACCAGGACATGACACAGTTAATGCAAAACCTGGCTACAGTGCTCGAAGTTCATGAGGGGAGGATCAGCAAACTGATTAACATCGGGAAAAATAATTCAGATGAAGCAAGCAGAAATGATCTTTGCAACGCACATGGATCCTGGGCACTGGAACAAGCCCGAGAGAATATAACACCGATTGATGAAGGGGTATCTCCTTTATGGGTAACTAGTGAACAATTATTTAATCTTTCACGACACAAGGACCATGACTTGACCGGTTGCTCAAAGCTTTAACAAGCGTATGTAGAATGAATGTTGGACGTATAGAGGAAAGCCATTTTCTAATAGGCATTGTACTAGTAATGCTCGTCATACCTGTGTTAACACCCACCAGGGCATGTAATAGAGAATAAAATATTGCGTTATTACAGAGGATTGCTATATTAGGCATCATGACATTCCACCATATGCAGTAGATATAGATAGAATATAGTGAGCACCACACTAGAAGAGTGTAGGATAGAGACCACCACAGTAGTATCCACGAGTATTACTATAATAAAATATGAGGCAGATGAAGCTAAGTGCCGATTTAGAGCAGCAACAAACTGTACAATGAAAACTATATGGTCTGCAAAAGAACCGAGCCATGTTGCATTGACGGGCAATGGGAGATAATGTGTTACCAGATGGCAACGGAAGATCCAATATGGGAACAAGCGGATCAGCCCCATCCATAATCATTCAGTATGTCTCGACCCACAGACGCTGGCAAGGGTAGGGAAAATGGAACTGCTGAAAATATGCAAGAGAGGAACGGCTCCTATTCAGGTCATGGAAAGCCTTAAGGACAAGCGGACACAGTATTTGATCCAGCTGTCCCATGAATTAACCTATTACCCGAGTACATAACCGTAATTCGGAAACAGGCTCAGCAGATATTCAGAGATTGCTATCCACTACAGCAACAGGTTAGAGACTTAAAGGAGGAAATCGAGCAAATAGATTATTTCACATGGTGGGAGGACCTGTGGAACTAGGAGTCAAATGGACAAATACTCTCCTGGTTTCGGATTATCTCTCATGCCCAAGTTATATTTCAGCTGCTATTGATTATGTACCTAAAATAAGTGATTCATTGCAAATGGAAGTTACAAAAAAGGTGTTATTGCGGGGGCTTTTACAGATGAAGAAGGAATTTGGCAAGGCAGAGACTTAAATTAAAGGTCCAGTTAATGCAGATGGTCCGACCGTTACCTTTTACGTGCCAAAGCTTGACACCTGGCCAGAATCAATGGGTGGCGGTACTTAAAGAGGGAGGACAGCACGACTATCTTTGGCTCCCTAGGTATAAACTAAGGGCCAAAAGGGGGACTGTTCCAGGAGAATGTAGGAGTGGAGAAAGAGATTATTGAAAGGGAATGAAGTACTTAAAATCTCCAAGCACATCGGCAGTTAAAGGTTATTAGATGAAACTCGCACAGCCTAAAGGGCCTGCAAACAAAATAAAGGCATTGGGAGACGGAGTCAAGGCATTGGCAAAACAACCTCTTGTTTCCAGAACTCATCGCCGCCGTTTGTCCTCATTTCTGCAACTCCAAGTTTCGAGATACTCGTGAATTTAAGCCGCCGATCCAGTGCTTTGACTTATTTCAGTGGTGAAAGCTGACGATGAGCATTTAAGAGTATTTTGTTTTGCATTTTGCCCGGTGCCGCTTCCCTACATGGATCCTGCTGCTGCCCTGAGCCTGTATCTAAAGAGGGACCAAGAAGCATTTACATTCCAGGGTGCGCCAGCCCGTGATTTGGAAATGTTGCTTCTGACAAGTTTGCTTATGTTCCTGAGTGGAAATGAGTAAATAATCTTCACTTTCACTTTCAGGCTACATGTGACGCTTTGAATCCGGCTCCCTGACTGGTGCTGTGTAGATTATGGAAATAGAGCGAAGGGGATCGGGGTCTACACCAGATGGACGACTTGAAATCCTTCTGAATTCTTTGCCAGATTTTGCGAGTAACAAATGAGGCAAATAGCCAACGAGGAAGATTCTTCGCTTCTCGATAACGGCAAAAGTGATGCAGACGAATAATTTTGAACGAGGAAGATGCATCAGATTTAATCCGATGGACGACACATTTCTGCATTCTGAAGGCAAGCTGGCTAACTGCTGCTTCAAACTGGAAATCCCAGGGCAAATTGGAATCTCGCTGTCTCCCGTGGAAGATAGAAAACGGCCGCTCCTCGGTAGTATAGTGGTGAGTATACATGCCTGTCACGCGTGAGATTGGGGTTCAATTCACCAACGGGGGACAAGTCCTTTTTCGAACTGTTCGCGGTTTAGACCGTGATCACGCTTTTGATTCGCAAATGGGTTTTCATTTCTGCATAGTGATCGACCGACAGGACACCGACTCAGCAATTCGGATAGAG
This sequence comes from Isurus oxyrinchus, assembly GCA_026770705.1. Lineage (NCBI taxonomy): Eukaryota > Metazoa > Chordata > Chondrichthyes > Lamniformes > Lamnidae > Isurus > Isurus oxyrinchus. Next base: position 2,033,421 of record JANJGN010000091.1, on the reverse strand, counting down.
GGCAGGGTTGCAAATGTATACCAGGAGTTAAGTTTCTGCACAGGTCAGCATATCGACATCACCTGTGGGTAACGGTTCTTTCCCCCTTCCATCCTCTAGACATCGTAGCGTTACCCAAAATAACACATCCCCATGTGCATCCAGGGCACTTTAATAAAACAACGTGCTTTAGAAATGGCATCGCTACAAGTCATACCAGACTTTGTAATAACTGATCAGACCAACGTACTTCACATCCCGGCCACAATTCAGGATCTAGGGATAACTGACTGCAAGTTCCAGGCAGGATCGCAGCTCCTGGTCTCCTGCACCCGATGCTGTTCAAGACTTCAGTAAGGCTATGCCAGACAGACGCCAAATGAAGTGAACAGAATGCGTTATGGTGAGCTCCAAACTGGCAAATGGATAAAAAAAAACATTTGAAGGAACGCAAATTTCCATTAAGCGCAACAAATAGGAAAAGTAAAAACTGATATCAGACGTTGCTCATTCAATCGCACTTCCCCTTCTTCCACCCCATCCTTCAGCTTGTAAATTCCTTAGGGTATGTGACCACTTCCCTTGAGGACTTAACAATTCTGATCGAAGAGAAAACCAAACTCGCATGCAGCTAAGTCAAGATAGTTTAGCGTGAAAACAAAGTTTCACCAAGAATCCCCTATTTCTCTCAGCAACGCCTCAAATCACTATGGATTGATAACTCTGCTTTCTGCAACTAAAGTTCTGACTCCAAAATTGTGTCGGGATTTTGAAGGCCGCTCCATAACCTCTTCAGAATATACGGTGCTGAAAGGTGAGATAAAATATTCGAATACAGCTTTACATGAAGCACAAATGGCTTGTTCCAAACAACTAACAGGTTCTGTCCCAAATGAGAAGCCCAAGTGTCAAAGATGTCCACTGGCTGAGACAATCGGACATTTTTCACAAAAACAAATATTGCTGGAAAATCTCAGCTTATCTCACAGCTTCTGTGGTGACAGAGACAAGGTCAACGTTTCAAATCCATCGGATTGTTCTTCAGAAAGGTCATTTCCCAACATTGCTCGGGCCTGTTAGCTTCTGATGCTGTGAGCAGGCTATCCTTACCGCATTTACACACCTCTTTACGGAGTTATCATTCAGTCTGAAATGAGAACAGCATTGTGGTTAGCCTATGCAATGGTCCCATAAACGTCTGTATCAAAATACGCTTTCGTCATGCAGCCTCTGCTTCCCTGAACACATCGCCCGCTGCTTGTTCTCGCTTCTGCAACTACAGGCCTCAAGAAATATGTGATTTCTAGCCCTGTGATCGAGCGCCTTGTTTTGTTTCTGTGCTGAAAGCTGACCATGAACATTCAAAACTTTATTTTCATTTGCATGGCGCCGCTCTTCCTCCATGGATCCAACAGCTGCTCTAAGCGTTCATTTCTGAATAGGGGCCAAATTGGATTAAAAATCAATTTTCACACACGACTTTGTGATAAGCGACCAGGCCGCCTGACTGGACAATCGGGCCACAATTGAGGACCTCGGGCTAAATGACGGTAACAAGTTCCAGTCAGGGTCACCGCTCCAGCTCGCCTGAGCCCGATGCTGTTAAAGCCTTAAGAAAGGCTGTGATGGACAGAGCACAAACTGAAATAAACGGATTACGGAAAACTAGCGATCGAGCGCCTTGTTTTACTTCTGTGCTGAAAGCTGACTATGAGAATTCCAGCATTTTTTTTCATCTTGCATGCCCCCCCCCCCCCCCACCCCCCTCCCCGCCTTTCCTACATGGACCCTGAAGAGGGAACAAGAAGGATTTACATTCCAGAGTGTTGCAGCCCCTGATTCGGAAATGTTGCTTCTGACAACTTTGCTAACGTTGCTGAACGGAAATTAAGACAAAATCTTATTTTTCCCAGTTACATGTGATGTTTTGAAACCGGCTCCCTGACTGGTATTGTGTGGATTATGGAAATGGAGCGCGGAGCTTGGCTGCAGGAGATTGGTGTCTGAAGCGAATTCTTTGCGAGACATTGCGAGTGACAAAATAAGGCAAAAAGCTGACGAAGAAACATCTTTTCTTCTGGATAATGGTCAAAACTGACGCGGTTGAACGATTTTCAAGAAGGATGATGCATCGGGTTTAATCCGATACAAGATAAATGTCTGAATTGTGCAGGGAAACTGGGTAACTGCTGCTTCAAGCTGGAAATCCCAGGGTAAATTGGGATCTCACTATCTCCTGTGGAATAGAGTAGCCAGCCTCTCCCCGTTAGTGTAGTGGTGAATATCCCTCCTGTCACGAGGGAGACCGGGGTTTAATTCCCCGACGAGGAGACAAGTCCTTGCTCGAACTGCGTGCAGTGGAGACCGTGATCACTCCTTTGAGTTGCAAATGGGTTTTCATTTCCCCATGGCGATCGACCAAAAGAACACCGATTCAGTAATTCGGACAGAGGGCACCTCCGCAAGTATATACCAGGAGCAAATTTTCTGGCCAGTTCAGTTTCTCGAAATCACCGGTGGGTACAGGCCATTAAGCCTTCCATCCTCTAGACGTCGCAGTGTTTAACCAATATAACACATCCCCATGTGTATCCAGGGCACTTTAATAAAACAACATGCTTGGGCACAAGTCAAACCAGACTTTGTGATATTCGATCAGGCCGACTGACTTCACATCCCTCCCACAATTGAGGATCCAGGGCCAACTGACGGCAACCAGTTCCAGGCAGGATCACAGCTCCTGCTCGCCTGAATCCGGGGCTGTTGAAGACTAAGTAAGTCCTGATGGACAGAGAACAAACTGGCATGAGCGCAATGTATTTAGGTGAGCTCTTAACCGGCAAACTCAGAGAACAAAGGACATTTGAAGGCCCGCCAATTTCCATTACCTTCAAAAAATTGGAAAAGTAAAAACTTAGATCAAAAGCGACTCATCCATCGCCCTTCCCCTTCTTCCGTGCCTTTCCTGAACTTGTACATCCCTTATGGTATGTGAACACTTCCCTTGAGGAGATAAAAATTGAGGTCAAAGAGAACAGCAAAGTCACATGCAGTCTCTTTGCTAGATCTAGAGAGTTATGCGTAAAAGCCGAGTTTCAACAAGAATCCCCTATTCCTCACAGCAACGTCTCAAATCATTACCGCCTGGTAACTTACACTCTTGCAACTGAAGTCCTGACTGTAAAATTCTTTCAGGTTTTTGAAAGCCGCACTATAACCTCATCAGAATATTCTGTAATTAAAGGTGAGATAATCTAGTCGATTTCACCGTTTCACGTAGATCGCGTCATGCATGGCTTGTTCCACACATTTCAGAGGCTCTCTCGCAGGTGTGAAGCCCGGTTCTCAAAGATGTCCACTGGGTGGGACAATCGGACATTTCTCACACAAGCAAAAGCTGCTGTAAAGATTTAGCGGGCCTGTCAGCCCCTGTGGAAGGAAAGACATGGTCAACGTTTCATGTCCATCTGTCTCTTCTTAGGACGGTCATTTCCCAAGATATTTCGGGCCCGGTTGCTTCTGATGCTATAAGCAGGTTATCCTCACGACATTTATACACCTCTTTAGGCAGCTGACATTCAGGCTGAAATGAGAACAGCCTTGCGGTTAGCCTGTGCAATGGTCCCATAAACGTCCGTATCAGAACACGGAAATTTTCATAATCTGCAAATCCAAGTGTCTGCTGTACAGGTAATTGGTGGATAAACTACACATATCTTTGTAACTGCCTAATAGTAACACAATGCACTTGGAACAAAATAGTGTAACTGATACTATTAGTAGCAGATCATATTTCATAACTAAGCAATCGGGACTTTCGAATGAATGATTTTTCCCCCCAAACGACACATAATGGAACCAGCCAGATTCCACGATTAAAATTTTGAGACAAGAATGTAGAAGTCAAATTGTTGAAACACACAACACTGTTCAACAAGCCGCTGACAATACAGAGGCAACCACTCTTGGGAAAAATATTGTGATAACTTGAATGCCTCTCATCAAAAAGTGGCTTGTGCAGGTTTCCCCCAGCATCCTACTTGGTTCAAAGCAACAGGACTTACTCTGACCCCTCTGACTTGCTGGAACGTCAAAGTGAGTGTGGATTTGGGACAGGAACTGGGGTGCATTCCCACTACAGTGAGGCACACATTTTTTGAATTCATGGCCACTCACATGAGGAAGAGAATTTTCCAGCTACCAATGTCATCGAAGGTAAAATTTCCATTCAAATTGATGAATCTACCAGCCTAAAAAACAAAGCTGCTCTAGTGGTCCTCCGGAAATGTGAAAGTTATAGGAAGGATAATCCATGTTTCATGAGATTTGATCTGATTGAACTTCCAGGTAAAAGAGCTGATGCCCATACTGATGTAAAGCATTCTCTTGAACACAGTCTAGCAAGCTGGTGAGGGTGCTGGTTCCTCAGAGGACTGCAGTCAGAGCCAGGTTAGTGGCATCACGAGGGGCTCGGCTGTACGGGGGATGAGAAGCAAGAGGTAAGGAAGAGGTTTAGTGTTCAGGAATTCATTATGTATGGGAACGCAGGCCTTTCCCTGGCCGAGATGTGGCTTTAGGGCGGTGTGTTGCCCCCCTGGTGAAAGGGTCAAGGATGTCACCGAGGAGATATGGAAGGGTGATCAGCAAGGGGCTGGAGCCCATATTGGAATATGGATATTTTGTATATAATTGTAATATATGATAAAAAACCATACCGATCAATCCAGTGCATACGTTTTTTTTAAAAGTTATGAAAGGAAATTAGACCACAGAGCTTTGAAAATTCAATGTAGACAATTCAGCAGCAATATCTTTATCAAAACTTCCCTTTGCTTCAACAAAGGATCCGATCAGATTCATTCGACATGATTTCTCATTAACTTATCTGTGCTGCAGTCTGTATTGGTAAAGGCATCTTTTCACAAGTAGAATCTAACATGCCTGAACAGTTTCATAGGTCCAGTGTCTATCGCTCTCTCCTTTGATAAACGGTATAGAACAGACAAACCCTCCAATCCTCTGGTGCTACTCCCATGACCAAGCAGGATTGATGTATTATGGTCAGTGCCTCTGCTATTCCCATCATTCCTTCCCGCAGTGACCCTCATACATCCCATTCTGGCTGGGGAAAAAAATAAACTTTATTGTGCTATAAAATGTTTTGGTTTGAAAGGGGTTCAGTGAACCTTTGTGCTCAGTGCCTGTAATTAATGTCAGCCTCCAAGGATAGTAATTGTTGCATTAGAAGGTTCCCGCTTCTATTTATAACAGGCTCATTTCAACATGTTATCCCACAGTGTCAGTGGGAACATCACCTCCGTCACTAACTGTGATCAGCACCTCCAGCGAGACGGAGAGGAGAGATCACAATCCGAGAACAATAGGTTGCAAAGCTCCAACAATGTATTTCAATCTGAGAAAAATAGATGGCGTTGTAACAAAAATAGATCCGAATCTGAGGACAATAAACTGGAATTTTACAACAATTGAGAGGGATTTATCCTTTTGGATTGTCCAGCTTTCCACAGATGATTGGTGGTTAACCTTAGATCATCGGATTCGGTTCGTGCTTTACATTATACAACACATTTACTATCCCATCCTGGCTATTGTTGGAGTGCCTGGTATGTCCCGCTGTGCAATTATTAATTCAATAAATCATGTTTAACTAGATCACTATTATTGTCATTTACTCTGCAGTTGAGCCTCTGTATTAATTTATTAACTCTAAAAAACAGCACTACTTCCAATAGCATTTTTATCACTAATTGTTTCTTGTTTGTTCCTAGTAGGATTCACGGAAGTTATCTTTATTCAGCTATCATGTTTAATTTTATCAGTCACCTTGCTATATAACTTCATTTGTTAAATCATTAATGACATCTAGGCTTCGCTAACACGGCCAGCATTTTTTGCCCGCCCCAAATTGCACTGGTGAAGGTGGGGGTGAGCTGCCTTCTTGAACTAGTGCATTCCATGCGGTGTAGATACACCCAAAGTGCTGGTAGCAATGGGTTTTCATGATTGTGACCCAACGACATTGAAGGAACGGGAATATATTCACAGGTGAGGGTGGTCTGTGGCATGGAGGTCTGGGGAGCTGTAGTTGGATGGAACGCAAACATGATGGTCTACTGATGTGTCTGCTGCTGCTGCCCTTCTAGATGGTAGCGGTCGTGGAGTCTTGAAAATGCAGCCTATAGAATCTCGGTGAATTCCTGCAGTGCATCTTATAGTTGGTACACACTGCTGCCACTGAGCGTCAGTGTGGGAGAGAGTGACTATTTGTGGATGCAAATGGCAAGCGCTTTGAGTGTTTTTGGAACTGGACTCATCCAGGAAACTGGGGAGTGTTCCACCGCACTCCTGACTTGTGCATTTGAGACGGTGAGCATGAACTGCTTCAGTATCTGAGGAGTCATGAATAGTGCTGAGCAGTGTGCAATTATCAGCGAACACCATTACTTTCGACGTTACTATGGAGGGTAGATCATTGGAACGCCGAGTCCAGTGGGCGTTCCAGCTTATTCAGTCGCGTTACGATCCAATCCTTGCTATTATTGGCGTCCCTGGTAAGTCTTACTCTATACGGCTATTATTTCTATAAATCATGTTTGACTGCATTACTCTCCTCCATCAAAATTTGAAGTGTCTTGTGATTGCTAAATGTTTCAACCACTTCAGGAATGATGAGACAAAAGATTATGATAATCAACGATTTCCACAATTTCATTACAAATATATTCTCTTCTAACTTCCTCCATATAACAGACATTTCCGTCTATTAGAGTATCTACAGCAGTTTAAATGCATCACTCGATGCAGCAACATAATGGAACAGTTCAGCACCTTCAGCCAAACATATATATTTTATTAAATTTGAGCATGTTGTATAATTCCACTGTTTTCACTGTTCCATACAGCAAACCTATTGACGGCTGTGGTCTTAATTCGGAGAAATTGTGGTCTCTCCGATTGTGTCACTCGCTACCTGGTGTCCATGGCAGCAGCGGATCTACTGGTCATTATTTTCGACCTGATATTGAGACACATTCCAATTGTTTATTGGGAATATTTTAATTTCCTGTGGGCCATGCATGTGTGTAATATCCATGCTGTCCTGCTGTATGCAGCCACTGACTGTTCTGTCTGGTTCACCGTCTCTTTCACCATTGATCGGTTTGTGGCCATTTGTTGCCAGAAGTTAAGAAGTAAATATTGCACTGAGAAAACGGCGACTGTGGTTCTCGGATCAGTGACTGTGCTGAGCTTCTTAAAGAATATTTTCTGGTATTTTATGTTATCAGATTGGTATTTGCTGAGGAACAACCCATGGTTTTGCGGCATAATATTTGAAGTTGAGATATCTCCGGTCTGGGTAGTCATCGAAATTCTCCATCACATTCTTACTCCTTGTGTCCCATTTGTCCTGATTCTGCTGCTCAATGTTCTCACCGTCAGACACATTTTAATGAGCAGCAGAGCCCGCAGGAGACTCCGGGCTCACAGCAGTGGGGAGAGGCCCAGAGACCCAGAGATGGAGAGTCGGAGGAAATCCATCATTTTACTGTTTGTTATCTCGGCCAATTTCATTCTGTTGTGGGCGGTGTTAATGGTGTATTCTATATGGAGGCGGATTTATTATATGGGGGCTTATTCTGTATGGATTGGTGACTATGTGCGGGAATTGGGCTTCATGCTGCAGCTGCTGAGCTGCTGCACAAACACTGGGATTTACGCCGTGACCCAGACTAAGTTCAGGGAGCAGTTGAAGAATGTGCTGAAATATCCCTTTACTCTTATTCTCCGATGTTTTCGCGGATTTGAAGAATTGAATCACTGAGATTTTCCAATATTTTACCACATTGATTTCTCTCTTCCAGCGGGGAGATGAGCTGCCTCTGTTGTGACAAAGTGGGGGCCAGTCCTGTGCCCATTGTAAAATATGGGGGGGGCAGGGACTGTCGGTCTTGTGACAAAGTGGGTTGTCGCCTATCGCTCAGGTGACAGACGGATGGTGGATACTGTGACTATGATTAGAGAGCGGGCAGGGCTCTGCTGCTCTAGGGACAGTGAGGCTGGGGCCTTCGCTATGGTGCCAGTGAGAGGCAGGATCTGTTGCTGTGGTCAGCAAAACTGGGCATTTCCTCTCACTCTGTTGGCAGACGGGCGAGCGGAGACTCGATCTCTTGTAACAGTTTGGGGAGGGCCCTATCTCTTTGGGGGCAGAGCCAAGATAATACCCGACTTCATGGTTCCTGGATCGGCCACTGCCTAATCCCATTCCTGGTGTCAGCTCTCTCCCTCTTGGGACCTCATACATTGGAGACTAGATGTAAAAGGGGGAGGGGTCGGGTTAAATGTCACCCTTTTCCTGCAGGAAAATAAGAAGAGGAGGGGGGTAACCATGCCTGGGAGTCTGGGCGAGTTTTCCGATACTGCAGGTTCACAGGGGAAGAGTGAGATATACGAGGAATGTGGATGGATGGGGTTCTTATATAATTAAATGTAACAATAAATCATGTCCCACACACTTTTCGTGTTTTCAATATATTTTCTATCGATAAAGGAGCTAAGAGAAATTGAGAAAATTATCTTGGAAATGTTAAAAAAATGGCAAGATCCAACATGTTGGGTTAAACATTGCAAATGTATTGCAGAGGAATGACAATGTACAGCAAAGTTTTTCTCCTTCCATTCTGATTGGGATTAGAGTTTGATAACAGTACCGAATGTGCACATAGCAATCTGAAATAATCCCCAAATACCATTCTCCAGCCAATATCTCCAATAGGAATGAGGAAGGAGTTCATGTAGAAGATCAGATGTTATAAGTTTGAATGCAGTAGCCGAGGGCACTCAGCACCTTGCCGCAAACTCCAATCCCTGACAGTATTGTTCATTATACACTCTTGATCAATCTGTTCCCAAAGGCAGAGACGCAGTAACTGAACTTCTCTGAGACTGGCAAAGAGCAGTGCCTGTAGTGGCGGTGAACAGCCAGCAGAGGGTCGCATTGGCTCACTTTAATCTCAAAACAGCGAAACGGGTTTGAGAAGAGGATGCGATCTTGGGAGGTGGGATTTTGGAACCAACGAAACACTCACACTCCCAGCCTGTCTGATGCTGATCCTCACCACTCAGTGAGCGGCCCTTAAATGAAAGGGGCGTAAAAATGTTTTGATGATACAGCCATTCCTGGAAACTGGAGCGTTTCGAACCGTTCAGGTTAAGCGTTGAAGAGTTTATTCAGCACAAAATTGAAATAGTAACAATTTACACCAAGTATTAAAAGAATCAGATTTACCTTCAGAGATTATCAGAGAGCCAGCAGCGGGCGGCATTGGGTCACTTTAACCTCAAACCAGCGAAACGCGTTGAGCAATTTATTGGGCACAAAATTCAAATAATAACAATTACACACAAAGTATTAAAAGAATCAGATTTACCATGAGAGCGGATTATCAGAGACTCCAGCGTGTTCCAGTTGTAAGCTCAGTATTCAGCCACTGAAATCCTTGCAATTGAAATGCTCCTTGCATTCTGCCCCTTTATTGATGCCTTTCTAACGGAGAGATTTCCTTGTCTGATTGTCCATCAATGGAAGCCCTGCTTGCTGACCTGTGCCGTTTGACAGGTTTACCCTGCAGGGTCAATGGATCATTTCACAGCATTTCTATTGATGCTCATCAGTGAAAATGTAAAAAAAAAACATTCTCGCTTATCACTTCCTCAGGAATTAAATTCCCTGTCAGGAATGTGTCAATCAATCCACCTGTTATCAGTTAATTCAGTTAATTCAGCTGCTACCCTCACATTTTCTTCTTATCACACCAACATCAATATATGTTTATACAGCAGGTCTAACACAGCTATTGTGACAAACAATTACTCTAATATCTAATACAATCGTGAATTCTGAATCTATTTTTGATTCTGCGAATCTCAGCACCCAATTATTCCCCCATTCTATAGAAACATTGAGTAAAAACATGATATCCTCCCAGAGGCTGACCTTCAGCAAGGGTCTTTCTGTTGTCCCTGTGCCCGTTCTCAGTGTTGACAGCTCCATGAGCCTTTAGGACCTGTACACAGTGGGAGATCTTTAATCGAACACCTTCATTAAACAGGAGATCACTTCATTCCTGGAACAGGCCGGAGCTGGAAGCGTCAGTCTGGCTTCAGCCTGACCAGCGGTCACCAATTTAAAAGAGGGACATCATTCTCTATTTAACAAACCAAAGGCTGAATAACTCCCCCACCCTTGCAGTGTGGAGCTGAATCAATAGGGGTAACAGAATCACACATGTCTAGCTGTAGATGATCACTTTGCTGACAGGTTCATTGTGTTAAAGAAGCTGAAGTTAAAGCAGAGCTGCCATCGAGCGAGTTTGTAAAACACACGGAGATGGGATCACAGCTGCTCGGTGACCCTCTCCATCTCTTTCACGGTTCCGGACGGTCCACACCTGTACACTGAATGTCTTCCCGCTTCAAGCCGATTAGACATTAATCCTTCTGGAACTGCCGCAAACTGAAGCAATGATGGATGAATGTCACAAGCAAGGGAGGAACTGGGCAGGATGACTGGGTGTGTGAGAGATGGATTGATCATGAGAAATATTTCCTTTTACAGTTCATTCGTGGGATGTGGGGTTCCAGGTAGTGGTTTTCACATTACCTGCTGCCCTTGTCCTTCTAGATGGTAGCGGTTGTGGGTTTGAAATGTGCTAACTAAGGATATTTTGTGAGGTCACTTTTTTCAATGTGGGCTCTGTTCTCAGTGTGGGCTCTGTGTTCCGTGTGGGCTCTGTGTTTTCAGTGTGGGCTCTGTTCTCAGTGTGGGCTCTGTGTTCCGTGTGGGCTCTGTGTTCAGTGTGAGCTCTGTGTTCCGTGTGGGCTCTGAGTTCAGTGTGTGCTCTGTGATCAGTGTGAGCTCTGTGTTCCGTGTGGGCTCTGTGTTCAGTGTGAGTTCTGTGTTCCGTGTGGGCTCTGTGTTCAGTGTGAGCTCTGTGTTCCGTGTGGGCTCTGTGTTCAGTGTGGTCTCTGTGTTCAGTGTGTGCTCTGTGTTCAGTGTGGGCTCTGTGTTCCGTGTGGGCTCTGTGTTCAGTTTGTGCTCTGTGTTCAGTGTGAGCTCTGTGTTCAGTGTGGTCTCTGTGTTCAGTGTCCGCTGTGTGTTCAGTGTGGGCTGTGTGTTCAGTGTCCGCTGTGTGTTCAGTGTGCGATCTGTGTTCAGTGTGGTCTCTGTGTTCAGTGTGGGTTCTGTGTTCAGTGTGGGCTCTGTGTTCAGTGTTGGCGCTGTGTTCAGTGTGGGCGTTGTGTTCAGTGTGGGCTCTGTGTTCAGTGTGGACTCTGTGTTCAGTCTGAGCTCTGTGTTCAGTCTGGGCTCTTTGTTCAGTGTGGGCTCTGTGTTCAGTGTGGGTTCTGTGTTCAGTGTGGGCTCTGAGTTCAGAGTGAGCTCTGTGTTCAGAGTGAGCTCTGTGTTCAGTCTGGGCTCTTTGTTCAGTGTGGGCTTTGTATTCAGTGTGTGCTCTGTGTTCAGTGTTGGCTCTGTGTTCAGTGCGGTCCCAGTGTTCAGTGTGGGCTCTGTGTTCAGTGTGAGCTCTGTGTTCAGTGTGAGCTCTGTGTTCAGTGTGGTTTCTGTGTTCAGTGTCCGCTGTGTGTTCAGTGTGGGCTGTGTGTTCAGTGTCCGCTGTGTGTTCGATGTGCGATCTGTGTTCAGTGTGGTCTCTGTGTTCAGTGTGGGTTCTGTGTTCAGTGTGGTCTCTGTGTTCAGTGTGAGCTCAGTGTTCAGTGTGTGCTCTGTGTTCAGTGTGAGCTCTGTGTTCAGTGTGGTCTCTGTTTTCAGTGTGAGTTCTGTGTTCAGTGTGAGCTCTGTGTTCAGTCTGAGCTCTGTTCAGTGTGGGCTCTGTGTTCAGTGTGGGCTCTGTGCTCAGTGTGAGCTCTGTATTCAGTGTGGGCTCTGTGTTCAGTGTAGGCTCTGTGTTCAGTGTGAGCTCTGTGTTCAGTGTGGGCTCTGTGTTCAGTGTGGGCTCTGTGTTCAATGTGGGCTCTGTGTTCAGTGTGATCTCTGTGTTCAGTGTGGGCTCTGTGTTCAGTGTGGTCTCTGTGTTCAATGTGTGCACTGTGTTCAGTGTGGGCTCTGTGTTCAGTGTGGGCTCTGTGTTCAGTGTGGGCGCTGTGTTCAGTGTGGGCTCCGTGTTCAGTGTGGGCTCTGTGTTCAGTGTGAGCTCTGTGTTCAGTGTTAGCTCTGTGTTCAGTGTGAGCTCTGTGTTCAGTGTGTGCTCTGTGTTCAGTGTGAGCTCTGTGTTCAGTGTGAGCTCTGTGTTCAGTGTGGGCTCTGTGTTCAGTGTGGGCTCTGTGTTCAGTGTGAGCTCTGTGTTCAGTGTGGTCTCTGTTTTCAGTGTGAGTTCTGTGTTCAGTGTGAGCTCTGTGTTCAGTCTGAGCTCTGTTCAGTGTGGGCTCTGTGTTCAGTGTGGGCTCTGTGTTCAGTGTGGGCTCTGTGCTCAGTGTGAGCTCTGTATTCAGTGTGGGCTCTGTGTTCAGTGTAGGCTCTGTGTTCAGTGTGAGCTCTGTGTTTAGTGTGGGCTCTGTGTTCAGTGTGGGCTCTGTGTTCAATGTGGGCTCTGTGTTCAGTGTGATCTCTGTGTTCAGTGTGGGCTCTGTGTTCAGTGTGGTCTCTGTGTTCAATGTGTGCACTGTGTTCAGTGTGGGCTCTGTGTTCAGTGTGGGCTCTGTGTTCAGTGTTAGCTCTGTGTTCAGTGTGAGCTCTGTGTTCAGTGTGTCTCTGTGTTCAGTGTGGGCTCTGTGCTCAGTGTGGGCTCTGTGTTCAGTGTGAGCTCTGTGTTCAGTGTGCGCTCTGTGTTCAGTGTGAGCTCTGTGTTCAGTGTGGGCTCTGTGTTCAGTGCGAGCTCTGTGTTCAGTGTGAGCTCTGTGTTCAGTGTGGTCTCTGTGTTCAGTGTGACGGTGTGCATTTGAAATCATTAATATTGGTAATAAATGTTTAATTTAGCTTTATAAAAGCCTTGAATGCTTGGTGGTATTATTATTACTTTTTTACAGGTAAGCATCTCAATTTCTATACAAACCTCAAAACAAAGTGTGGCAGTTGTTTAAAGTTCCCTTTGGGATTTTAACAAGTCAGCATTTACCATCAGCTGTGTTGTAGCAGCCCATCTGTGTGCTTTGGGTGATGTTTTATTTTGGGGTGAATTATTTTTAAAAATGTCAAAGCCTCTGTTCCTCAAACCTGTTTTTCTATCCTGCGATTTATGTGGTACAATTGCACCCACTCTGACGTCTGGTCAGAGGGAGGAAATGATCCGGCGTTCAATAAGAGCGAGCTCGGTATTGCACAGCTTCCACCAACAATGACAGGAGTGTGAAAACAGGCACAAGTTCAGTGTGAGATTAGAGAGGTGATCATTGTTTGATGGAACTCTGAGTAAGGAGTTCGATAACATCTGAAGCCACTTCAGTGAAAATCTTTATAGATATATCAACTTACGTCAAACTGTCATTGCGCATTTAGTGTGGTCTAGATGGATTTATTCAAGGCTTTTGACATGGTCATAGAAGTCAGGCTGGTGAAAACAAAAATCCCTGAAGATCCAGGGGGATGGGCAAGCTTGATACAAAATTTAGGCCCAACAGCACGAAAAAAAGCATCATGGGTTATGGTAATTTTTGGGACCAGAAGGTTGTTTACTCTGGAATTACACACATCTCAATTTGAGCTCCCCTCCAATATTGTGGTATATATTAATGATACGGGCATAAATGCAGGTGTGTGTGATCAAAAAATTTGCAGATATCACAAAAAATGTACACCGGCAGCGTGGTAGATAGTGGAGAGGATTTTTGTAGACTGGGAGAAGATATCAATGGACTGGGCAGAGACGCACAAAAGTGACGAATACAATCAAAGCCAGTGAAGTTTGAGGTGAAGTCTTCGGGAAGTCAAACAACGGAAAGGTTTACAAGGCAAATAGCAGCATAATGAGAGGTGTTCAGGAAGTGAGGGGCATTGAGGTGAATGTCCGCAATTAGCTGAAGGTATCACGCCTGCTAAAAAATCTGGTTAAGAAGGGGCATCGAGTGATTTGCTTGATGAGTCGATGCGCATTTCTGGTCACATCGTTACAGAAAGGCTGGAACGGCACTAGAGAGGGAACAGAGGAGATTTACCAGGATGTTGTCAAGACTGGAAAACCCATGTTGTTCAGAAATGACCTCCAGAGAAGGAAATCTGCTGTCCTTATCGGACCTACAAGTGACTCCAAGTCCACAGTATTGCTGTTGACTCTTAACTGGTCACGGAAACAGTCTAACAAAGCAGTCAGCTCAGGGGGAATTTGGGATGTGCAACAAATGTTGGTTTTGCAAGCGCCATGAAAATCACATCGATAAATATTTTTAAAAAGGTCAAGTAAACATAACATACAAGGGACATAGCAATACTGGGGAACAAGAAGAAAGAATCAGGATGGTGGTGCCAGAACTGAAAGCTTTTGACCGTCATGAAATCTTGAAAATGTCTTTCCTAAGGAACATCTGCAGTGTCCAACTCAGGAAAAAAGGTTATATGTTTCAGTGCGTATATCATCACGCTAACCTCTGGGGAATATTATGCCATGCTACTCTATCTCTCCTCAGAGCACAGTCCCCTCATCTTCATTGTTAGATTATGGTGTTAACGTTATAAACGGCTCCCACGGCCCTGGTGTGGAAGCGGACCTGGTATGGAAGATTTTGGGCATGGTTAAACTTCCACCACCCCGCTCCATGTGTCAGTATCGCAGTAGGCAGGATGAGCAGAGGAGTAATGTTTTTCAGACTATCTAACGTAACCTCACAACCTCACTGTACCTCAACTTATGACTGACACCAACCCCCGAGACTCTGTGTCTTGTTTCCCCTACAATCTCCCCAGTTATCCCCATCAGGACGCTTCACTCTATTTATCTCTGCACCTCTCCCCATCTCTTTCTCTATCTGTTACTATCTATCTCTCCCTTTCTCACTCCCTTTTTCTCCCTCGCCTTATGTCTCTCTTTGCCTCTTTCCCTTTCTCTGTCTCTCTCTCCCCCCGGTCTCTCCCTGTGTGTCGCAATCTCTGTGTCATTACATATCTCTCTCTCTCTCTGCTTCTTTCGCCCTGTTTCCCCCACCTCTCTGTCTGTCTCTCTCTCTCTCTTTCTCTCAATACTCCTCGCTCTCTCTCAATATCCCTCTCTCCCTTAATTTACTTCACTCCCTCTCTCTTTCTCATTCACTCCTGCTTGCAACTTTCTCTCTCTTAACCTCTGTCTCCATTCTGTGTCTGTCTCTCTCCCTATTCTTCTTTCAGGCCTTCTCTCTTGATCTTTCAATCAGAACCTCTCCATTTCTAAGTGGCTCTCCCTCATTCTGTGGTGCAGTAATGTTCTGCCTTTCTGCCCCTCTTTCCCTGTCTTTCTCTCTCCCCTTCTAACCTTTTCCCTCACACTCTCTGTGTGTAAGAACATCTCTCTCACTAACTATATCTATGCCTCCCTCTCAATCTCTCGTTGCGTCTCACACTTTCCCTCTCCATCTCCCTTCCCCACTCTCACTCACTTTCACTCTCTCTCAATTCTTTTCAATTTCTCTCTGTCGCTTTCTGCCTCTCAACCTCCCTCCATGCCTTCATTTCTCTACGTCTCTTTCCCCCTCACCTTGGCTACCTCTCTCACTTCCCTTCTGTCTCTGTCGCTCTCTCTCTCCCTCAACTGCCTGAACTTTTTTCCCCAACTGTCCGTCTTGCTCTCACTCACTCTCTTGCTCTCACTGCTCCTCGCTCTGTTGCTCTGAAGGTCCCTCTCCCTCTCGAAGTCACTCTATCTCACACTATGTATATCTATCCTTGTAGCCTATTCGTCACTCTCTCTCTCTCTCTCTCTCTTGGTCTCTCTCTCTTGCTCTCTTTCTCACACACACTCCCCAGATATGTCTGCCTCTAAATCTGTTTATGTTTATGGCTCCTCCTCCCTCTGTCCTTCTTTCCCTCCTTCCCTTTCTCGGTCTTCTCCTCTGTCTCTCTGTGTCTCTCTGAATGTCTTTCTCTGTCTCTCCCTTCCTCTCCCTCTGCCTGTATCTCTATCTCTGTCTGCTGTCACGATCAATGGGGATAGTGTTCTGTATTATGAAGTCCCACTTTTCCCAGAGCCTTGAATATTGTGAAAAGTTTGGCAAAACGACCACATTGCCCCAATTCTGTTTTAATGTTTAATCTTGATTAAATGAATACCAGCACCAGGTTTGTAAACTAAGAAGTAAAGAACTATTTATTGAAAAAAACTGCTTTTAACAAGTTGCAAAAGAAACAAATGTGAATTGCCAACTTCTAACTCAATAACTCAAACTCCACCCCTTCTTAAACCCCTGTACACACACACACACACACACACACACACACACACACACACACACACACACACACACACACACACACACACACACACACACGCAAACACACGCACACACACACACACAAACACACAGGCACACACACACAAACACATAGGCACACACACACAAACACACACAAACACACAGGCACACACACACAAACACACACACAAACACATAGGCACACACACACACACACACACAGACAAACACACACACAATCACACAGACACACACACACAAACACACACACAAACACACGCTCACACAAACAAAAGGCACAAACACACGCACAGACACACACACGAAATTAAAAGAATGGAATTTAAGGGGTGAGGTAAAGCTGTTCAATAACACCAACCGGGAGTACAGCCTTAAATGGGTTGCTTTTGATTGAGATCATCCAAATTCCTTGCGTGTTTTTTGTTAATGACACGAGCTGGTCACTCAGCATCTTCCCTCTGCTGCTCACTGGTTGAAAACCTTGCTTTTCAAGTCTCTACTGGTGATTACCCCCCCCCCCCCCTTTGCTTTTTTACAAAGGTTTTCAGAGAAAGCAGGTTGCAAATTGTGAGAAATAGCCAGCTAGCTGCATACTGCAATCTTAAAAAAACACAGGAGAGAGAAGTTCTACATCTCCCCTCTTTGCAGGCTAGGATCTGAACTGCCAGCACTGTTACCGCACAAAACCCTGTCACCTGGTCAGAAGATAATTCAAATGTTGGCGTCAGGCAATTCCCATTAATCCAGGGATAAAAGCAAAGAACTGCGGAGGCTGGAAATCCAGAACACAATCAAAAACAGAAATACCTGGAAAAACTCAGCCGCTCTGGCATCATTGATGGGGAGGGTCACAGTGGACATTTGGAGTCCTCATGACCCTTCAACAGAACTGTTATCCAGGGATCCTTTCCAGAACCATCGTCTTCTTTTATGACACGCTATTTCCCACGATAGTAAGTTTGTGGATATTCTTCATTCCATTGCACTGAATTAGCCTTTAAACAGTAGCCATGCTGGTTTTTAAAGCCGCAGTCCAGTTTTAAAGCGGCAGTCCAAGAAAAAGAACGTCCTTTACATCTCTAGTTCTCTCACTCTCTTCCTCACTCTTTCCCTATCTGTCACCATCTCACCATCGATGCCTTTCTCTCTGTATCTCTCTGACCGTCTCTGCATCTCTGTCTCTCTTTAGCTCTCTCTCTATCTCTGTCTCTGCCACTCCGTGTGTGTGCTGTCTATCTCTCTATGTCTGTTTTCTTGTCTCTTTCTATCTGTCTCCCTCAATCACTGTCGGCCTATCCCTCAGCCTCTGGCTCCCTCTGTCAATATGTCTGCCTCAGTCTTCCTTTTCATTTCTCCCTCTCTATCTCTCCCTCCCTCACATTCTCTCTCTCTCGCTGAATCTCTCGGCCTCCATTTCTGTGGCCGCCCCTCTCATTCTCTGTCTCTACTCTTTCTGTATGACGCCCGATCAAAGTCTCTCGCTTTGTCTCTGTCTGATTTCATCAGTCTCTCTCTGCCCCTGCCTCCCCTTCCTCTCCAACCCCCTCTCTTTATCTCTCTGTCTCTCGTGCTTATTATTTTTCCATCTCTTAATCTCTCTTTCCCTCTCCCTGACTCTCTATCTCCCTTTCTCTCCCTCTCCCGTGAGGTCTGTCCCTGATTTTTTCAGTGACTTTCCTGCTCTCCCTGTCTGTAGTTATCTCTGTCTCTCTCTTTCAATCTATTTCTATCCCTGCCTCTCTTCCTTTCTTTGCATCCCCTTTGTTGTCTCTGCCTTTGCCTAGGCCTGTCTCGCTGTCTCACTCTCTGCTTCACTCTGAGTCGCCCTCTATTTCCCAGCCTCCATCCCGCTCGACCTCTCATTCTCATCCTCTGACTCTCCTTCTACCTCTCCCTTGCTCACTCCTCGCTCTGCCTATCCTCTTCTGTTGCTCTATCTCTCTCACTCTATCTCCCGCGCTCCCGCTATCTCTGCCTCTGGCAGCCTGTAGATGTCTCTCTGCCTCTTAATCTTTCTCTCTGGCTGTCTCCCATTATTTCTCTCTCAACTCCGTTTGTCTCTCTCAGCCTCTGTGAATCTCAGTCACTGTGACTCTCTTTCACTCTCTCTTGCTCTCTTAATCATTTTTCTTTCTCTCTCTCTCTCTCCATTTGATTCTGCCTGTCTCACGCCCTCCCTTTGTCAATACCTTGTGCAATGTGTATTTCTCTATCCGTCTCTCTCTGCCGCTCTCTCACTTTGCCACTGCCCTTGTATCTCTCTGTTGCAGTTTCCCCCTTGATGACTCTCTCTAACTAACTCTCTCTATATCTCTGTTTCACACTCTCTGTTTCTTCTCTCTCCCTTCCCACCACACCCTGTCTGTATGAGTGCTGAGTTGATTCCACATTCCCAGTCCCAGGGTAAAAGCCTCTTCTCATTCCGTTTACAGTCTTGAGATTAAAGTGATACAACCCCCCCCCCCCCCTCTGCTGGCCACTCAGCGCCACTACAGGCGCTGCTCTCTGCCAGTCTCAGACAAGCTCACTTACTGCATGGGTGCATCTGGAAACAGATTGAGTAACTGTGAATATTGAATAATATTGTAAGGGATTGAGGTTTACAGCAGGGTGCACAGTTCACTTGGGTGGTGCATTCACTCTTTCACCACGTGTCCCTGGATATGAACTCCCTCCTCATTCCTCATTGGAGATACTGGCTGGGGATGTTTGTTGGGGATTATTTCAGACTGCTATGTGCACATTAGGTGCACTTATCATTCTCTAATCCCATTCAGAATGGGGGTAGGTAAATTTCGCTCCATTCTGTAATTTCGCTTCAATACAATATCAATGCATAGCCCTACACAATGCATCTTGGAAAATTTTATTTGAAACGTATGGAAACTTTTAGCAAGTTTCTCACACTGATTCTTTCCAAATGGAAACAAATAATTTGAAAGCACATGCAACATAGAGAATTGTTTGTTAGAGTTCTTTATATCGGAAACCCACAGTGCTCACAACCCCCATCCCTCCATCTTCCTGGTACATCTTTATCTGCCCCAGTGAATGTGTAGCAGGAGCAAGCTCGCCCCAGTCTACCTGGTACGTTTTCCCTCTTCCTGTTGTTATTTCCCTGCAGGAAGGAGTTAGCATTTAACCACGCCAGTCTACCGCCCTGCACATCTAGGCTCCAATTTTAAGGGCACTAGAGGGAAAAAGCTGAAACCAGGATTTGGATTAGGTCGAGGCCCGTCCAGTGACCATGAATGCAGGTGCTAGATTTGCTCTGTCCCCACGCTGTTACCAGATTCAAAGTCTCCACTACACCCTCTGCCAGCCGAGCCAGGGGGGAATGTCCCACTCTGCATCCATTGCAACAGGCCCTGCCTCTCACTGATTCCAGAGTGATGCGCCACATTCCCCCTCTCCCAAAAACGCAAAACCACCAGCTTTCACTGTCCCCATGATATAGTCTCTTCCTCTCTTGGATCTGAAGATCCCTGTTAATAAGGGCTGAAGATGCCGCTGACACGATGAGCTATCATTTTGAGGAGTCACCCTCCTTAAGAGTTTCGGGAAGGGTCCATGGAGACTGACATTAATTCCAGACACAGAACAAACAGGTTCTGTTAAACCTGTCAATCCAATTCTTCTTGCATCCAACTGAAGTCGTCCATTTAACGTGGTCCAGCTGGGACATGTGAGAGTTTTTGAGGGACGGAGTAGTGTAAAGAAAGAAGTGAGATGTAGAACATTGGCAAATAGTGGAGTTGTGACAGAGAGAGAGAGAGTGAATGAATTTGACAGAGATAGATACTGTGAGTGCACGTCGCACAGAGAGGGGGAGAGGCTGAGTGTGTATGACGGAGAGAGTGTAAATATACATGCCAGAGGGAGAGACCATGAGTGTGTGTAGCAGAGAGAGAGGGGAGTCAGAGTATGTGTGACAGAGAGAGGGAGAGAGTGTGAATGTTTGTGACAGAGGGAGAGACTGTGAGTTCTTGTCACAGAGAGGGAGTGGGTGTGAGTGTGTGTAACAGAGAGAGGGAGAGACAGTGACTGTGTGACAGACAGAGGGAGAAAGTGTGATTTTATTGTGACAGAGAGAGGGAGAGGCTGTGATTTTTTGTGATGGAGGGAGGTAGATATTGTGAATGTTTGTGACAGATGGATAAAGTGTGAGTGGTTGTCAAAGAGAGAGGAGGAGAGCCTGAGTGTGTGTTGCAGAAAGAGAGAGAGAGTGTGAATGATTGTGTCAGAGAGACCAAGTGAATGTGTGTGTGTGAGAGAGGGACTAAGTGTGAGTGTTTCTGACAGAGATGCAGAGGATGTGAGCGTCCGTGACAGCAGGAGTCAGGGTGAGTGTATAAGTGGGGGAGTGTGTTTATGTGTTACAGAGTGTCAGAGAGTGTGAATGCATTTGACAGAGAGAGGGTGAGAGTATGAGTGTGTTTGACAGAGGGAGAGAATGTGAGTGCTTGTCATAGAGAGAGGAGGAGAGTGTGTGTGTATGTCACACAGAGGGGGAGTATAAGTGTGTGTGGCAGAGAGAAGCGGATAGTGTGAGTGTGAGCGACAGACAGAGCGGGATAGTGTGAATGTGTGTGACAGAGAGAAGCAGATAGTGTGCGTGTGTTTGACAGATAGAGAGAGAGAGTGTTCACTTGTGCGAGGGAGCCTGTGCGAGCCTGTGTGTGTGTGACAGAGTGACGGAGAGTATGTCAGCATGTAAGAGAGAGTTTGTGCGTGTGTGCGACAAACAAACGGAGAGAGTGTGAGTGCTTTTCACAAAGAGGGGGCGAGAGCGAAGGGGAGAGTGTGAGTGTGTGTGACAGAGACATGGAGAGAGTGTAAGTGCTTGTCATATAGAGAGGACGAGATTGAGATTGTGTATCACAGGGAGGGGATAGGGCGTAGGTGTGCATTATAGTGAGGGGGAGAGTGTGTTTGTGTATGCCAGAGGGAGGGGGAGAGCGTCATTTTTTATCACAGGGAGGGTATAGAGTGTGAGTGTGTGTGACGGAGAGAGGAAATCATTGTGATTATGCATGACAGAGAGGAGGAAAGTGTGAGTAGGTGTGACAGAGAGAGTTGGATAGTGTGTGTGACAGTGAGAGGGGAGAGTGCATGCGTGTGAGTGCTTGTCATTGAGAGTGGGCGAGAGCGTGAATGTCTATGAAAAAGAGAAGGGGAGAGTGCGAGTGTGAGTGACATAGAGGGTGGTAGAGTGTGAGTTTGTGTCGCAGAGAGCGGGATGAGGGTAAGTGTGTGTGAGACAGAGAGAGGAAGAGCGTTTGAGTGCTTGTCACTGAGAGAGGGCGAGAGCGTCAGTGTGTTTCACAGGGAGGGGGAAGATTGTGAGTTTATAAAGCATATAGGAACAGGCCCGCCTCCGCTACCAAACTAGAGCAAAATGCCCCGCCTGCATGCAGCAATGGGGCCTCATGCCCCGCTTCTCCTCTGACACTGAAGCAACAGGTCCTGCTTCAGGCCCAAAAATGGAGCAACAGGCCCCGACTCCTCTCTGACAAAAAGGAACTAGCCCCTCCTCCACTCCGACCAGGAAGCAGCAGGCCACACCTCCACTCTGACAATGGAGCAACAGGCCCCTCCTCTACTCCAACCAGGAAGCAGCAGGCCACACCTCCGCTCTGACAATGGAACAACAGGCCCCTCCTCCACTCCGACCAGGAAGTAGCAGGCCACACCTCCGATCTGACAATGGAGCAACAGGCCCCTCCTCCACTCCGACCAGGAAGCAGCAGGCCACAACTCCGATCTGACAAAAGAGCAACAGGCCCCTCCTCCACTCCGACCAGGAAGCAGCAGGCCACACCTCCGCTCTGACAATGGAGCAACAGGCCCCTCCTCCACTCCGACCAGGAAGCAGAAGGCGACACGTCCGATCTGACAATAGAGCAACAGGCCCCTCCTCCACTCCGACCAGCAAGCAGCAGGCCACACCTCCGCTCTGACAATGGAGCAACAGGCCCCTCCTCCACTCCGACCAGGAAGCAGCAGGCCACACCTCCGCTCTGACAATGGAGCAACAGTCCCCTCCTCCACTCCGACCAGGAAGCAGCAGGCCACACCTCCGCTCTGACAATGGAGCAACAGGCCCCTCCTCCACTCTGACCAGGAAGCAGCAGGCCACACCTCCGCTCTGACAATGGAGCAACAGGCCCCTCCTCCACTTCGACCAGGAAGCAGCAGGCCACACCTCAGGTCTACCAATAGAGCAACAGGCCCCATCTCGCTCAGGCAAAAGTGCAACAGGCCCCACCTCCGCTCTGGCAATGCATCAAAGGGACCCGCGCCAGCTGTGACAATGGAGCAACAGGCCTCGCTCCCGCTCTCACAGTGGATCAACATGTCCCGCCCATGTTCTGGTGAAAGAGCCTCATGCCCTAAACCTCCCGATGTTCTAGCCAGCCAACGTTCTGTCCATGTTACTGTGTGACCCCCCGATATGCTGAGCCTATGTTTTCAGCAAACACTTTTCATGTGGCAGCTTATCAAATGCCTTCTGAAACCCCAAGCACAGCAGATCTACAGGTTCCCCTTTATCCATGCTGCAAGTTGCAGCATCAAATAAATCGGTTCACCATGAGTCCTCTTGCATAAAACCATGCTGACTCTCGCCCGTTAACTTTAGTTTTTCGAAGTGGCCAGTGAGAACCCAGTTGACGATCAATTCTAACACCTTCCCCATGACAGGCATCAAGGTAACTTCCCTATCATTCCCTGATTTCTGCTCTCTCCCTTCTTGAATAGAAGGGTTAAATTTATTGATTTCAGGTCTGATGGGACCTTTCCAGAATCTAGCGAATTTGGGAAAATTAATGCCAGCACATACACGACCTCTACACCTAACGTTCCAGAAACAGAACCTGTCCACCTTTCAGGCCTGTGAAGTGAACATGCACCTTGATAAAATTGTTAAAAAGTATATTTTTGGAGTCATAGCAGCATTCAGGAAAGAGGCGCCTGTGCCATTTGGTGCTGTCAGGCCCCCACATTAAAGGAAGAATATATGTGTGGCACAATCTGGTTGGGGATTGCCTCACTGTGCCTGTCCCAGATGCAGCTAAACAATCTCAGCAAACTGGCAGATCAATTGAAACCAGAGAATCTCCCGAAACTCCAACGATCTCCAAGGTGACCTGGCTTCTTCTGGTATCTTGTCAAATAGACCGTTAGTTTACACATCCTTAAATTGAAAATATTGCACTGATATGAAGAAACATATGGATGTTACAGACCCTCAGTGCTAATTCATGACGCTTGAACTAATTTAGCACCAAAAGTTCAAAAAAGTAATTTTTCACCGCCGTCCCTGAGTGAAATGATTGCAACCCCCATCTCTAGACAGGGAGGCTCACGGAGTGCCATGGGATCTTTGATGTCCACCTGTGAGAGCTTGCAGGGCCTCGGTTTAAAGTCTCATTTGAAGGCCTGCACGTCTGACACTGTCACACTCCCTCAGTAATTCACTGAAGTGTCAGCCTAAATTATATAAAGTGAGATTTAATACAAAGCCCTTTTGACTTGGGGGCCATGAGGCTAAATTGCTGAACCAATTTAAATGTTAAAAGCTCAAGAGGGACTTTTTTATTCCTTCAATAAACCTTTGTACATTTTCTTGTCTTTACAGAACATAAGATCCCATATTTCACACAGGACCCCAACTCCTACATTGCTCTGCCCACCATAAAGCATGCCTACCATGAGTTTTAAATCAGGATAACATTCCGCCCAGATGCAGCTGATGGTAAGAATTCCTACCCTCTGTGTTTCTCATAAAAACTCTGAATTACGCTCAAGAAGCCATTCAGTGACTCACCCAAGCGACCTTCATGTGTGAAGTGCGGGTTAGCGGGTGGAATTTGGAGAAATGACATCGAATCTAACCCTCTCCTCACTTGACAACAAAATAGTCCAACGGCAGCTTCTATGTGAGTGTAGCTCAGTTACAGTCCATATACGCCAGTAAGAATATTACTGTGGGGACCTGATCAACAGGAGATCCTACTAGAAAATAAATAGTTAAACATGTTTGATATATGCGCTTGTTTTGATTTGCTCCATCAGTTGCTGATTATGTTTTAGATGATGAGTGCTGATTAAATCCCTACAGTCTCAGAGCTAAGATTCTTCCCAAACAGCTCGCTCAATGGTGTCATTGGCACTTACTCTTTAGATATCAAACAAAATGGAGGGGCAGTCGGGGTCAATCCTGATTTCACTATGAGAGAGATCATCCATTGTTTCAGTACCCGTGACCTTTCTAATCCGGCCGGTTATATCTGGGTTGAGAGGAAAGAATGTCTTATTCAAATAGTAAGTGGTTCTAGACTGCAGTGGACAGACTGGAAGTTTGGTGGGTTCAGGTTCAATATTGGCATTCAAGAGGCAATTACATGATTATTTATATGGACAACATATGAAGAGTTCCAGGGACAATTCAGGAGGATGGCACTGAGCCATGATGCTCATTCGGGCGGCAGGTTTAGACACGATGGGCCAATGGCCTCTTTCTGCTCAGTCGCAATTCTGCGATTCTGTGATTCTCTTATTGTTTGAGGTGTCCAGAACTTTAACAGTGAGAACATGTCAGTCCGTTGAATACACGACTACCTTATTGCGTAAAAACGTGGAGGAGGGGGAGAGTGCTAATTGAGGGGGGCGCGGAACTGTCAGAGGGTCAGTAATGAGGGAGTGCTGCACAAACCGAGTGTCAGTACTGAGGGAGTGACTCACTGTCAGTGACTCTGTACTGAGGGGGGCAGTGCACTGTCAAATGGTCATTGCTGAGTGAGTGCTGCAATCACGCATTGCCTTATGTGGATTACAACCTTCATCCTTAAGGGGTTGTTCCAGATCACGACCTCTTGTCTGAAAATTATCTTCACCTGAGTTTAAAATATCCACCTCTCACATACTCGTGCTTGGTGACTGAAGAAATGATCCACCACACCCTCAGTGAAGGATTCCAACAGCGATCGTACTCTTCATCAAGATTATTCTTTGAAAACAATATAATGCTCAGCTATGGTACAAATATATGGATATTATAATGGTCCGTGGCTCTCGTTATAAAAATTATTTCCCTCGTCAGGAACGTGCAGTGTTGAGCTCTGTGAAGTCGTGTACAGAATACTTCGTGAGGCATTCTGTTTCCTATCTTATTTAAATTTTTATTCAAGAGCCAGAACTTGCAAAACACTTTAAATAGTTGAGTACATGGAACGTTAAAGATATACAAAGATGGAAAACATAATCTTAATTCTAATATAGAATCCAGAACATAAAACTATTCAATGCTACAGTCAGAAATATCTTATAATTGTGCATCAAGCTTTAAAGCAAATTGTTACCTTAAGGAACAAGAAGAGTGAGCTGATAATGGTTAGCGCAATGAAGTTTGAAATGAGCAGCCACGCAGACAACTCTAGTGAGAAGCAGAATTTCAACACTGCTGGTTTTCAGTGGTATGATTTCCTATCTATCTGTCAATTTTGATTGAATTACATTGCCCTTAGCAACCGTAGTGTTGCTTCTTTGAATAAGCTCTTTTATCTTAAGGTTCTATTATTCACTGCTTTTCCTAATGGTTTAATTGCTGTGGACGTTCTCACTCTATGGTCACTGTGAGAGCTTTTATGTTCAATAAATATTTGTAATATGTTCTAATAACAACTCTTACAACCAGTTTACCTTGTTTCAGTATTCGCATCATCTGTATTATTCTAAACCACTTCATAAACTTTCCACAGAATGTTCTTATAATATATATATATATATATATATATATATATATGTACATAATATATATATGTATTTCCAATTAGATTATTGAAAGTCTATATCCCCGCGGCAACGGCTCTTCAGAAAGCTTTCTCATCATGTTCACTTCGAAATGAATATAGTCCACTAGAACTTAGTGATATACATGACCAGGTTATCAGGATTCTTTCTTAAAACATCAATAACTCCAAAGTGCACACTACCTTATCATTTTTTTAATGTTACTATCGCTTTATTATGCTTTTGCTAAATGTTGAAACTTTATCACATAGACAGAATAAACATATTCTGATTATTATTTTTTTCCTGGAGATTGCCCATATCTGGTACTGGATTCCGAAAAGGGCTTTTGAAATTTCAGTGAATTGTCACAACGTGAGGACATGTTCCAATGGTACTTTGATGTACCTGAATGTGAAAAGTAACCTTTCTGAAGCTTTTATCCGTTTTCTACACCTTAACACAGAGTGACCACTGATTCAATTCTAATGTAAACTGTTCGAATCATATTCAACCTCACTATTTCTATCTTCCATCAAAGGCTGTAGGCTGAGTGGTTGGAGAATATGAACTATTGGAAGGTGGAGAATTAGAGAGTGCTGCAGAGTCGGTGGGTTAGGAAAGATGGAGAGCTACCCTGTCGGAGGCTCAGTGCTGCGGGAGTGGCACACTATCGGATAGTCAGTACTGAGGCAGTGCTGCACTCTCGAAGGGTGTGTATTGAGCTGGTGCTGCACTGTCAGTGGTTCAGTATTGAGTTATTGCTGCACTGTGGGAGGGTCAGTATTTAGACATTGATGCACTGATAAGGGGGTCATAGACAGTGAGAGCTGATATCAAAACGGGGCAGTAAAGAAGGGAATCTGCAGTCTTGGGGCGTCAGCATTTTTTGAGAGCTGCACTGTGAGACGGTCAGTTCTGATGGAGTTCTGATCTATGCGAGAGGCCGTACTGATGAAAAGCTGTGCTGTCAAAGGGTCAGTGTAGAAGGAGTGCTGCACTGTCAGAGGGTCAGCACAGAGGAGTGATGTACTATCGGAGGGTCAGTCTGAGGGTGCACCACACTGTCAGAGGTTCATTGCTGAAAGAATGCATTTTGGGTGGTCGGTACTGAGAGCGTGCTGAACTGGCAGAGGATGAGTACTGAGGGAGCGATGCAAAGTCCGCGAGGGGAGCACTGAGGAAACGCTGCATAATCAGATGGTCAGTACTGAGGGATTGTTGGATTGCTGGGGGGTCAGTATTGCGGGAGTGCTGTACTATCAGATGGGAAATACTGAAGGATTGTTGCACTTCTGGAAGGTTAGTTACAGGGCGAATGCAGTACTGTCAGAAGGGGAGTACTGATGGAGTGCTGCATTATTGTCGAGTTAGTACTGAGGGAGTGCTGAACTGCCAGAGGGTCAATAATGAGGAAGTGTTATCGGGGTACCTCTGAGGGAGTGCTGCACCATCAGATGGTCAGTAGCGAGGTAGTGCTGCACTGTTGGAGGGTCAGTATTAGGAGAATGCTCTACTGTCAAATGGTCAGTAATGAGGGAGTGCTGCACTGCTGGAGGCTCAGTGTTGAGGGAGTACTTCACTATCAGAGGGTCAGTAGTGAGTGATTGCTGCACTGTTGAAGGTTCAATATTCAGGAAGTGCTGCATTTTCGGACGGTCAGTACTGAGGGAGTACTGCACTGTAAAAGAAGCATCTTTGAGTGAATGCCAGCACTGTGGGAGGGTGAGGTGGGGCAAGACATTGTCGCAGAATCAGGGTTCTGATCAATGTCATATGTCGATACTGAGGTACTGCTGCACATTTAGAGGGTCAGTACGAGATAAAAGCCCGTTATATCACCATTCCTCGCAATCTATACTTGTTATATCACGTCGCTACACCGCCACATCTCATGCACCAAGTGTTACATTCTTCCTCTCTCCTGCCCTGGTGTGCCTGGAATACCGCCAAACCCATGCATCCGTCTTATCCCTCCCCGGCCAGTGATAGCCACCACCCTACTTCTTGTTGATGCCCTGGCTGCTATGGAAACCAGGAGTGGGCGGGATCACTGACGACACTTCACTTCCTCTCTATTTTCCAGTCAGTTTGCGCCTCTGTGCAGGGCTGGAAAACAACATCATGTTGAACAGACTCTGTCCATTTGCTCTTTCGCCATAACCACAATAGCATCACCCTTCTCTTTTTGCCTGCTGTCGGCATAGAAACAACCCCTCCACCAATGGAAACATAGAATTAAATGGAAATCTAAACGTCATTCTCAGCCAGTCCGTGTTAAAGTCATTCAATGGATTGAAGAATTGGTGTAAAGGGATATTTCAGCAGATTCTTCAACTGCTGCCTGAACTTAGTCTGGGTCACAGCGTAAATCCCAGTGTTTGTGCAGCAGCTCAGGAGCTGCAACATGAATCCCAATTCCATCACAATATAATCTAGGTCAACATGCATATTCCTCAAGAACGATATCCGGCTCCATATAGAAAACAATATTAACAATGCCCACAACAGGATGAAATTGGCCGAGATAACAAACAGTAAAATGATGGATTTCCTCCGACTCTCCATCTCCGGGTCTCTGGGACCCTCCCCACTACTCTGAGCCCGGAGTCTCCTGCGGGCTCTGCTGCTGACTAAAATCTGTCTGACGGTGAGAACATTGAGCAGCAGAATCAAGAAAAATGGGACACAGGGGGTAAGAATGTGATGGAGAAATTCTATAGTTATCCAGACCATAGAGAGCTGAACAGCAAATGATACATGGCAAAACCAGGGCACGTTCATGAGAAAATACCGACCTGAGAGCATAAAGTACCAAATAATATTCTTTAAGCAACTCAGCACAGTCACTGTTCCCAGAACAGTAGCCGCCGTTTTCTCAGTACAATATTTACTTTTCAGATTCTGTTGACAAATAGCCGCAAATCGATCAAAGGTGAAAGTGACAGTGAACCAGACGGAACAGTCAGTGGCAGCATATAGGAAGACAGCATGGATATTACACACAGGGATAGAATACAGGAAACGAAACTCTTCCCCAAAAACGATCGGAATGTGTCTCAATATCAGGTCTAGTATAATGAGCAGTAGATCCGCCGCTGACATGGCCACCAGGTAACGAGAGACACATTTGGATAGACCGCAGTTTCCCCGAGACAGGATTACAATTGACAATAAATTAACTGTGTGGAAGAAAGATAAGCATTGAAATTAGCTGGGGAGAAATGTGACCAGTTTTATTTAGCAAGTCCTGAAATGTTGAATTGTGCTCTTCTTTCCTGAGCTGTGTGAATATGATGCAGCCTGAACGGACAAGGGAAAGCCGGCGATGATATGGAAGGCTGGAGACATTTCAGTGAAAAAACGTTGTTACTGAAATATTTGAATTTAATCTATTGCAAATTCTGTTTTCCTTTGCCTACATGGCTTAAAAAACTGTTGACCTCTACACTCAATCAGATCTAAGCGACCTTCTCCTCCTTCGTACCATCCCAGGTGTAACTGAGTTGTCACAATTCTGGAGGCTAAACATTGAGTTTTGGATTGGACAGGAATTTTTCATCCAGCTGTGCAATTCCCCTTCCACTGTCTTTCTAATTTATTCGCCCTGGTCCTGGTAACACACAATCTGGGTTGCCTGGGTTCCTGACAGGGTTCTCCTGTGTCCAACAGTTTTGGGAGTGGACATCAAACGCGGGACTTCAAATTCCGAGGTAGGGCTGTTTCTGATTGGTCCAAAACCCCTCCATTATCAAGGCTCACCGATCTGAAGCATCGCATTTGCTTCCTTGCTGCAGTTTCTGCCTGATATGTGGAGAATTTGAAAAGCAATAACAAAAACAACTTACATTAATTCAGCACCTTTAGTATAACCGAACATTTCTAGGCATTTGACTGGAACAATATCGGACCAAATACTACACCGAGCTCAAGAAGACGATATTGAACCCATTAAAACAGAGCTGGAACACAGTTACATTTTAATGTTTTAAAAGCAAGGAAGAGAGGTAGGGATGGGAGAATATTGGAGAGGATACAATCCAGTATAATGTAATCAATAGAAACTCAATTGTCCAAATCAGAGGCAGTGCAAGGACAGAGAGACCTGGGCTGTTTGTGCGCAAATCTCAGGACAGGATAAGAACGCTCTGAATAGAGCTTATGTGATCCACCACAGTGTTAATAGAGGCAGAGTGAACACAAGGTACGGTGGTATAATAAACCTACATAAAGCCGTATTTTGATCCCACCCTTTATGTTGTTTCAAACATCGGGCGCCACACATTCAGAAAGATATAAAGGTTTGGGAGGGAAAATAGGCGATATTTACCAGAGTGTATCCAATAATGTAGGATACATGGACAGACTAGAGAAGCTGCTTTTCCCAACTGCACCCTACCCCATACCTCAACTCCAGCTTGCCATGGATGCTGTGCTCAAGCAGGAATGAGACAGTGGCGGGGCAGTGGGTGCCCTGGAGGTAGGGACATGGAAAATGGAAAGGGAGTGAGCCTTGCATTCTGGTCTGTTGGAGGCTGTTGGCCAAAATCAGTCTAGGGAAGAAACTGAGGAGACTAAATTGTGGCGCAGATCTGCTCACCTGTGGGTCTGAAATGGGTAAGTAGTCTGGCAGTTTGTCTGTGCCTCAATTCAATTCTCCCCGCCGGAGGAGAAGCCTGACAAACCCCTTGACAATTCAGAGAAGGGAGGGACAGCTGAGACCTCAAGTTCAGCCATGACTCACACCCATAGAAATGAGCAGATAGGAGGTGTATGGTCTGTGGATCAGGAATGGAGTTTGTGATCAAAACTTCACACAATGACTTTTGTCTCACCAGAATTTAGACGACAAACAATGTCATGAAGTTAAACATGTTTCACAAGTTAATGTCTGAATGTGAAGACTTACCAGGTACACCGATAATAGCGAGAATGGGATAGTAAACTCCTTGAATAACGTAAAGCACCCATATAATGCGCCAATTTAATATTACCCAATGATCTTCTGCAGAAAGTAAGTTAAGCGCCGTGGTGAAGAGCCTGCTGAATGTTGCAACCTTCCAATGTATTCTTCTAAGGTCCTGATCCATTGTTGTAACATTCCAATTTAAACATCTCAGGTTCTGATCCATTGTTGTAACATTCCAATTTATACTGCTCAGGTTCTGATCCATTGTTGTAACATTCCAATCTATTGTTCTCAGGTTCTGTCCTACCCTCTGCCTCCCTTTTAAGCCGAAGATCCCGGCTTGTTGTGGATGGAATGCTCCCGATATTACTGTGGGATAACGCTTTGAAAGGCGCCGCTTATAAATAGAAGAGGGCCACGTTTCAGAGGCACAGTTAAATTCCATGGAGACTGACATTAATTACAGGCACGGAACAAACAGGTTCAGTTAACCCATTTCGTTCCTGCACTCTTGCGTCAGAACAGAGATGCACGAGTTTTGCTGAGTGAAGTGAGGTGGTCTTAGCGGAGGCACTGATCATAATCTTTCATTCTTCCTTGTATACGGGAGTGACGCCCGATGACTTGAAGCTTGTAAATGTTCCACCCTGCTTTGAAAATAGAACAAACACTCTAACTGCAGCCAGGCAGTCGAATGACGCTGTTGGCTCAATTTCTACAGGCCATGATGTGGGGCAAAAATAGTGGTTGTTCTGTTAACAATGTATCGGTTCATAGAATACAGGGGACATGGGAATCTTAATAGCAAAGCAAACATGTCTGATGAATTGGATCGTGGCCACTTCCGCAGTAGCTGAAAGTGCTGATGATCGTACGTTCCTTGTTATTTAGATCTTATTACCAAAGGCGAGTGATCAGACGTCATTAGTTAGACATTTAATGGAAACAGAAACCCATGGGGTATAGAGGCAGTGGCAGAGTGGATGCGACATTGACCTGGTGACAGAGAACGGAGAAAGAGTGATAAGTTTTTAAAAAAAAACATTCACGGGCTGGCCCAGCATTTATTGTCCATCCATAACTGCCCCTTGAGAAAGTGGTGTTGAGCTGCCTTCTTGAACCGCTGCTCGACATATGATGTGAGTCCAACAACAGTGCTTTAGGGAAGGAGTTGCAGGATTTTTACCCAGCGAAAAGTATGGAATGCTGATCTATGTCCAAGTCAGAATGGTGAATCACTTGGAGGAGAACTTCCGGGTTGTGATGTTCCCATGTATCTGCTGTCCTTGTCCTTCTAGATGTAAGCTCTCGTCTGTTAGGAAGGTGCTATTTAAGGAGCCTTGATGAGTTCCTCAAGTGCTTGTTCTAGATGGTACACACTGCTGTTACTGTCTGCCGGTTCTGCAGGGGGTGAATATTTGTGGATTTGCTGCCAATTACATGGGGTTGTTTTGTCCTGGACGGTCTCAAGCATATTGAGTTTGTGGGAAATGCACTCATGAAAGCAAGTGGAGTGTATCACAAATAGAAGGACGTGAGGAAGGAATCTGGGACAATTACAAAGTCTCTTCTTTAACAGATTGGTACACATGCAAGTTATCTGGACAAGGGTGTGCTGTTGAAAGGAAAAGTAAGATATTTCTCCTGAGGAGGAACTTCACACTAACATGTTATAACTCACTGGTTCGGCCTCGGCTGGAGTACTGTGTCTAATTCTGGATTTGTTATCTTACAAAGCAGGGCAGGGCCCTGGTGAGGCTGTTGATGATATTTCCAAGAATGGTTATAAGGTTGAGGGACTCCAGCCACGTGGGGCATTGACGAAACTGGGACTGTTTTTTTTAATAGTATCATAATATCAGGTAAAAGGAAGTTACAAAAGAGACATTGGAATCGGGATGTGTTTTGATAGAGTGAGAAGGGATAAACAGGTTTCATTTGAATATGGGTGGGAAACCACTTCCAGAGTGAGTGCAGATCATACATTATCAGGAAGCAGGACCCCATCCAAGACAAAGCAGCCCCACTTGACTGGCACCCGATCCAGGAACTTTCACTCCCTCCACCACCGGGGCACAGTGGCTGTGGTTTTCAGGGATAATTGGAAAGATCAGTGGAGGAACTAATTGGATAGCGTTTGTTTGTGTCTATGTGTGCCCATAGGCACTTGTTTACTCTTTGTGTGCATGTGTGGACATTACCGCTTTTTTATTGTTTTTGTTTATGTTTGTACATACCTAAATGATTATCATTTGCGTATGTGTGTTTGCATAAATACTTTTTTACTGTTTGTGTGTATGATCAACCCTCTGCTGGTTGCTTTCTTTTTTCTTGGACTGTCGCTTTAAAATGTGACTGCTGCTTCAGAAACGATCATGGCTACTGTTTAAAGGCAGGTTCGCTGGAATAGAATGTGGAATTTCTACAATCTTGCTATCTTGGAAAATTGTGTGCCATAAAATAACAGGATGGTTCTGGAATGTAGCCCTGGACTGTCGGGACTTTGAATTAATTCCTGACGAGGTGAGATGGTTGTGTGTGGTAACAGTGCAGGCAGTTCAGAAACCAGTCTGCAAAGAGGGTAGAAACAAAACCTCTCTCTCTCCTGTATTTGTCAAGATTCCAGTAAGGAGCTGGCTGGCGATTTCTCATATTTCTGCATCCTGCTTTCATTCAAAACCCCTTTCAATGAGATTTCTCAGGCCCGCTCTCCACCTAAAGCTCCACTCTCTTTACCTCTCAGACCTTATCTCTCTCCACAGCTGCACTGTCTCTAAACCCAGGCCTGCTCTTTCCCTACCCCCGAATCTCTCTACACACCCCCACCAACAGACCTACTCTCTCCCTACAGCTCTACTCTCCCTATCCCCCCAGACCAGTTCTCTCCTACAGCTCAACTGTCTTTACACCTCAGACCTGATCTCTGTCAACAATTCCACTCTCTAAACCCAGGCCTGCTCTCTTCCGACCACTCTATTCTCTCTACCCACAAGACCCGCTCTCTCCCTACAGCTCCACGGGCTCAACACCCCAAAACCGCTCTCCCTACAGATCCACACTCTCTACACCCCAGACCCGCTCTCCCTACAGCTCCACTCTCTCGAAACCCAGGCCTGCTCTCTCCCTACCACTCTACTCTCTGTACCCACACAGACCCACTGTCTACATACAGCTCCACTCTCTCTGCACCCCAGACCAGCTCTCTCCCTACAGCTCCAGTCTTTCCACACCCCAGACCCGCTCTCTCCCTACAGCTCCACTCTCTCTACACCCCAGACCCACTATCTCCCTATGGCTACACTCACTCTACACCCCAGACCCGCTCTCTCCCTACAGCTCCACTGTCTCTACAACCCCAGACACGCTCTCTCCCTATGGCTCCATTCTCTATACACCCCCCAGACCTGCTCTCTCCCTAGGGCTCCAATCTCTCTACAACCCCCAGACCCGCTCTCTCCCTAAGACTCCACTGTCTCTACCGCCAAGCCCCACTCTCTATCTACAGCTCCACTCTCTCTACACCGCAGACCCACTCACGCCCTGCAGCTACACTCACTCAACCCCCCAGAACCTCTCTCTCCCTACGGCTCCACTCTCTCTACACCACAAACCAGCTCTCTCCGTACAGCTCCATTCTCTCTGCCCCCCAGACCCGCTCTATCCCTCTGGCTACACACTCTCTACAACCCAGAACCACTCTCTCCCTATAGCTGCACTCTCTATACCCCCCCAGACCTACCATCTCCCTACTGCTCCACTCCCTCTACACCCAGAACCACTCTCTCCCTAGAGCTAAACTCTCTGTACCTCCCCAGACCCAATTTATCCTTACGGTTCCACTCTCTCTACCACCCAGACCCGCTCTCTCCCTAAGTCCCCAATCTCTCTACACCCCAGACCATCTCTATCTCTAAGTCTCCAATCACTCAACCCCCCCATGCTCGCTATCTCCCTGTGTCCCAACTCTCTCTACACCCTCCAGACCGTCTTTTTACTTAAGTTTCCAATCTGTCTACCACCCCCCACACCCACACTCTCCCTAAGTCTCCAATCTCTCTACTCCCCAGACCCTCTCTCTCCCTAATTCTCCAATCTCTCAAACCCCCAGATCCACTCTCTCCCTAAGTCTTCAATCTCTCAAACGCCCAGACCCGCTCTCTCCCTTAGTCTCCAACCTCTCTACCTCCCAGGCCCTCTCTCCCCCTAAGTCTCCAATATCTCTACCACACAGACCTGCTCTCTCCCTAAAGCTATAATTTCTGTTCGCGCCAGAACCTCTCTCTCCCTGCAGCTCCAATCTCTCTAACCCCACCCCTGAACCGTTCTTTCTCTACAGCTCCACTCCCTGCTCCCCCAGACCCGCTGTCTCCTAAATGCTCTGTTCTCTCTATATTCTAGACCCACTCTTTCCCGACAAGACCACTCTGTCTAAACCCCAGTCCTGCTCTCTCCCTAAAACTCCACTCTCGCTATATCCCAGAGCCGCTCTCCCTACATCTCCACTCAATCAAATCCCCAGACCCGGTCTCTCCCTACAGCTCCACTCTCTCTAAACCCCAGACCCGCTGTCTACTTGCAGCTCCATTCTTTCTACACCCCAGACCCGCTCTCTCCCTACAGCTGCATTCTCTCTACACCTCCACCCCACCACCCCCCAAACCAGACCTGCTCGGTCCCTATGGCTCCACTCTCTCTACACACAAGAGCCGCTCTCTCCTTACAGTTGCACTCTCTCAACACTCCCCTCCACCCCCAGACCCACTGTCTCCCTAAGGCTCCACTCTCGATACACCCCCTAGACCTGCTCTCTCCCTATGGCTCCAATCTCTCTATTTCCCCCAGACAAACTCTATCCCTACATCTCCAATCTCTCTACCCTCCAGACCGTCTCTGTGCCTAAGTCTCCAATCTCTCTAGACCCCAGACCCACTCTCTCCCAAAGACTCCAATCACCCAAACCCCAGACCTGCTCTCTCCGTGAGTTTCCACTCTCTCTACACCCTCCAAACTCTCTATCGCCCTAAGTCTCCGATCTGTCTACCTGCCACTCCCACTCTCTCCCTAAGTCTCTAAAATCTCTATCCCCAGAACCTCCCTCTCCCTAAGTCTCCAATCTCTCTAACGCCCAGACCCGCTCTCTCCCTATTTCTCCAATCTCTCTACCCCACAGACTCGCTCTCTCCCGAAGTCTCCAATCTCTCTACCACACAGACCTGCTCTCTCCCTAAAGCAATACTTTCTGTATGCACCAGAACCTCTCTCACCCTGCAGCTCCACTCTCTCTAACCACACCCCAGACCCGCTCTTTCTCTACAGCTCCACTCTCTCCGCTCCCCCAGACCCGCTCTCTCCTAAATGCTCTGTTCTCTCTACCTTCTAGACCCGCTCTTTCCCTACAACACCACTCTGTCTAAACCCCAGTCCTGCTCTCTTCCTAAAACTCAACTCTCTCTACACCCCAGACCCACTCTCTCCCTTTAGCTCCACTCTCTCAACCCCCCAGACCTGCTCTCTCCCTACAGCTCCAATCTCTCTACACCCCAGACCCACTCTCCCCATACAGCTCCATTGTCTCTAAACCCCTTTCCCGCTCTCTCCATATGGTTACACTCTCTCAACAACCCAGACCCACACTCTCCCTACAGCTGCACTCTCTCTACCCCCCCAGACCTGCTCTCTCCCTACGGCTTCACGCTCTCTATACCATCCAGTCCTGCTCTCTCTCTACATCTCCAATCTCCCTACCCTCCAGACCCACTCTTTCACTATGTTTCCGCTCTCTCTATCCCCCAGACCCGCTCTCTACCTACAGCTCCACTGTCTCTACATCGCAGACCCACTCACTCCCTGCAGCTTCCACTCAATCAACCGCCCAGAACCGCTCTTTCCCTATGGCTCCACACTCTCCACAGCCCAGACCTGCTCTCGCAGTACAGCTCCATTCTCTCTACCCCTCAGACCCGCTCTCTCTCCCATGCTACACTCTCTCTACAACCCAGACCCTTTCTCTCCCTACAGTTGCACTTTTTCTACACCCCCAGACCTGCCCTCTCCCTACGGCTCCACTCACTCTACACCCCAGGCCATTTCTCTCCCTTCAGCAACACTCCCTCTACTCCCCAGACCCGGTCCCGCCCTTAGTCTCCAATCTCTCTACCCCTAGACCCGTTCTCTACCTAAGTCTTCAATCATTGAACCCCCCCAGACCTGCTCTCTCCCTTTGTCTCAACTCTCTCTACACCCTCCAGACCTTCTCTCCCACTAAGTCTCCAATCTGTCCACCCTCCCACACCTGCTCTCTCCCTAAGTCTCTATTCTCTCTACCCCCAGACCCTCCCTCTCCCTAAG
The DNA here is from genome assembly GCA_026770705.1 of Isurus oxyrinchus. NCBI lineage: Eukaryota > Metazoa > Chordata > Chondrichthyes > Lamniformes > Lamnidae > Isurus > Isurus oxyrinchus. The sequence goes on along the minus strand of JANJGN010000091.1, from coordinate 1,995,962 downwards.
GCTCCAATCTCTCTAACCTCCAGACCCGCTCTCTCCCTAATTCTCCAAACTCTCTACCCCACAACTCGCTCTCTCCAGAAGTCTCCAATCTCTCAACGCCCCAGACCCGCTCTCACCCTGAAGCTATACTTTCTGTATGCGCCAGAACCTCTCGCTCCCTGCAGCTCCACTCTCTCTAACCCCACCCCAGACCCACTCTTTCTCTACATATCCACTCTCTCCGCTCCCCCAGACCAGCTCTCTCCTAAATGCTCTGTTCTCTCTACCGTCTAGACCCGCTCATTCCATAGAATACTACTCTGTCTAAACCCCAGTCCTGCTGTTCCCTAAAGCTCCACTCTCTCTACACCCCAGACCTACTCTCTCCTTACAGCTGCATTCATTGAACCCCCCAGACCTCCTCTCTATCTACGGCACCACTCCCTATATCCCCCAGACCTGCTCTCTCCCCCGGGCTACAGTCTCTTTACTACCCAGACCCGCTCTCTCCCTACAGCTGCACTCTATCTAACGCCACAGACATGCCCTCTCCCTGCGGCTCCACTCATGCTACACCCCAGACCCGCTCACCCCCTACAGCTCAACTCTCTCTACACCCCCCAGACCCGATCTCTCCCTACGGCTCCACTCTCTCTACACCCCCAGACCTGCTCTCTCCCTATGGATCCAATCTCTCTGCACCCCCCAGACCAACTCTCTCCCTACATCACCAATCTCTGTACCCCCCACACCCGCTCTCTCCCTAAGTCTCCAATCTTCCATCCCCCAGACCGTCTCTCTCCCGAAGTCTCCGATCTGTCTAACTCCCAGACCGTCTCTCTCCCTAAGTCTCCAATCACTGAAACCCCCAGACCCACTCTCTCCCTAAGTCTCCAATCTCTCTACCCCCAGACCCTCTCTCTCCCTAAGTCTCCAATCTCTCTAAAGCCCAGACCCGCTATCTCTCGAAGGCTCCAAACTCTCTACTCCCCAGACCCACTCTCTCCCTGAAGCTATACTTCCTGTTTGCGCCAGAACCTCTCTCTCCCTGCAGCTCCACACTCTGTAACCCCACCACAGACCCGCTCTTTCTCTACAGCTCCACACTCTCCGGTCCCCCAGACCCACTCTCTCCTAAATGCTCTGTTCTCTCTACCTTCCAGACCCGCTCTTTCCCTACAACACCACTCTGTCTAAACCCCAGTCCTTCTCTCTCCCTAAAGCTGCGCTCTCTCTATCCGTCAGACACCAAAACATTCAAATTAAACAATCAGACAAATAATCACTCTACGCCATTGAAATCAAACAACCTGACCAATAATTAACGCACCACATTCAAATTGAACTACCTGAAAAATAAACACCCCACCCTTATCAAATCAAGAAGTCTCTTTCATATCCAAACCCTTCCCATTCAAACCAAGCAAACCGACCCAATAAGCACCCGAAACTATTCAAATGAAACAACCTGCCCCATACCAACCCCTCCAAATTCAAACCAAACAAAGTGACCCATATCCATCCAGCCCATTCAACTCAAACAACCTGACCCATAACCACCTCACCACATTCAAATCAAGTAACTTGTCGCTTAACCACCCCAAAACATTCAATGAAAACAACTTGAAGCCAAACCACCCTACCCCACTGAAATCTAACAACCTGACTTTTTATCACCCCACCCCATTCAATTCAACTAACCGGATCCATAAGCAAACCACCCCATTCAAATCAATCGTCTAAGCACATAAACTCCCCACCCAAGTCAGATCAAACGTCCTGACGAAAAACCAGCCCATCCCATTTTTTTCAAATCACCAAACTGACCCATAACAACTCCATGATATTCAGATCAAACAATCTGACCCGTAACCACTCCAGCAAATTCAAAACAATAAAATGTGACCCATAACCAGCCCACCGCATTCAACTGAAAAATATGACCCAGAACCACCCCAAGGCATTCACATCAAACAATGAGTCTCATTACCGCCCCACCTCAGTCAAAACAATCTGATCCATGACCACACAACACGTTGAAACCAAATAACCTGAACGATAACCACCCCATCCCATTCAAACCAAACAACATGATCAAGAATCACCACACCACACTCAAATCAAAAACCTGAACAATATCCACCCCATTCGGCTCAAATCAAACAACCTAACCCTAACCTCCTCACCCCATTCAAGCAAAACAACGTGACCCATAACAACCGCAACACATTCAAATCTAACAACGTGACCCATATCCACACCATCACATTCAAATAAAACAACTTGACCCATAACCACCCCACCCGATTCAAACCAAACAACCTGATCCAGAACCACGACACGACATTCAAGTCAAAAACCTATCCATATCCAACCCATCCCACTCAAATCAAACAATCTAACCCATAACCACCTCACCCCATTCAAGCCAAACAGACTGACCCATAACCACTCCAACCCATTCAAACAAAACACCCTGACCCATGACAACCCCACCACATTGAAATCTAACAACCCGACCCATATCCACACAATGACGTTCAAATCAAACAACCTGACCATAACCACCCCACCCACTAAAATCCCAAAACCTAAACTAAAACCACCCCACAGCATTGACAGCAAACAATCTGACCATAAATTCCCTACCCCATTCAAAACAAACAACCTGACCCATATGCGCCACAAGCAATTCAAATCGAGCAATCTGACCCCTAACCACCCCACCGATTCAAATAAAACATGCTGAGCCATAATCACCCCACTCCATTCAAGTCAAACAGCCTGATCTTCAACCAAAGCACCCCATTCATATCAGACAACCTGATTAATATCCAAAATACACAGTTCAAATCAAACAACCTGATCCATAGCCACTCCACCACATTCAAATCAAACATCCTGCCCCATTACCACCCCACGACATTCAAAACAAATAATCTAAACTTGAAACAACCCAATCCCTTCAAATAAAGCAAACTGAGCCAGAGCTACCACACTCCATTCAAATCAAACAACCTGATCCATAACGAAAACACCCCATTCAAACCAAGGAACCTGACCCGTATCCAACACAGCACGTTCAACTCAAACAACCAGACCCTTAATAACCCAACCCTCTTCAAATCATACAACCTGTTCCTTAACCACCCCACCATTTTAAAATGAAAGAAACTGTCCATAACCACCCTACACCAGTCAAATCAAACATCTTGTCCCATAAAAACCCCACCGCATTCAAATCAGACATTCTGAACCATATCCATCCCACCACTTTCAAATCAAAAACCTGACCCATAACCACACAACCGAATTCCAATCAAACAACCTGACCCACAACGAACCCATCCCATTCAAATATAATAACCTGATGCCTCACAGTACCAGCCCATTCAAATCAAATAAATCTAACTCTTAACCACAACAAAACATTCAAATTAAACAGACTCACTCCATTCAGATCAAGCAACCTGACCAATAATAACCCCACCCCATTTATATCAAAAAACATGGAAAATAACCACAGCAATCCTATCAAATCAAACAATCTCTCCCATATCCACCCCACCCCATTCAAATCAAACAAACTGACCGATAGTTACCCCAAACCATTCAAATCAATGATCTTAACACAAAACCACCCAACCACAATCAAATGAAACAACATGACCCAGAACCACCCTACTCCAATCAAATCAAACAACTTGATCAAAAACAAATAAACCCGTTCAATTCAAACTGCCTGATCCATAGCCCCCTCACCCCATTCAAATCAAACATCCTGCCGCATTAACAACCAACGAAATTCAAATCAAAGAAACCAATCTTTAACCAACCCAAGCCATTCAAATGATTCAATCTGTACCATAAATACCACACCCCATTCAAATGAAACAACCTGACCCGTAAGCAACACTCCCAGTTCAAAGCAAGCAGGCTGGCTTTTAACCACTCAACCCCGTTCAAATCAAACAACCTGACACATAACAACCTCACAACTTTAAAATCAAAAATTCTGTCGACTATCACCACACCACACTCAAGTCATACAACCAGATGCCCCAGCGAGTTCAAATCAAACATTCTGAACCATATACACCCCAACATATTCAAATCAAAGCTCCTGCCACATTACCACCCCACGACATTCAAATCAAATGATCTGACGCTTAACAACCCCAAAACATTCAAATCAAAAAGCCTTACCCATAACCAACCGAACCCATTCAAATCAAACAACCTGACCCATAACCACGCCACCCGATTCAATTAAAACAACCTGACACATAACCACCCCACCCCATTCAAATCAAACAACCTGACCCATAAACACCCCACCCCATTCAAATCAAACAACCTGACCCATAAACACCCCACCCCATTCAAACCAAACAATCTGACCCATAACCACCCCACCCGATACAATTCAAACAACATGACACATAACCACCCCAACCCATTCAAATCAAAAAAATCTAACTCATATCCAACTCAAAACATTCAAAGTAAACAATCAGGCACATAACCACCCCACCCCATTCTAATTAACGATCCTAACACATAAACGCCACAACCAATTCATATCAAACAACCTGACCAATATCTACCCCACCCCATTCATATTAAGCAACCTGACCATAACAAGCCCATCCCTTTCAAATCAAACAAACTGACCAAAAACTACCCCAACTTATTCACGTCAAACGATATGGCCCATAAACTCACCAACCCATTCAAATCAAACAATCTGTCCCAAAACCATTCCAGAACATTCAAATAAAGCAACCTGACCCATAGCTACCCCAGACCTTTCAAACCAAACAAACTGACCCATAGCTACGCAATCGCATTCAAATCAAACCACCTGACCCATAACCAGCCCATCCGATTCAAATCAATAACCTGACACATAACCACCCAGCAAATACAAATCGAAAAACTCTAACCCATAACCAGCCCACCACATTCAACTTAAGAAAAATGTGACCCATAACAAACCCACGGCATTGACATAAACAACCTGACAAATAACCACCCCAAAACATTCCAATCAAACACTCTGTTCCATAACCACAGAACCACCCTCAAACCAAAAGTCTGACCCGTAAGCACCCCACCCCATTCAAATCAAACAACCTGACCCATAACCACTCTCCTAATTCAGTCTGACAGTTTATCCCCTGACTCTCATATAACCTGTCACTTCAAGTTTCCCACTCTGTTCACTTGACCCGATTGGACCTCTGTCCGTTGATCCATTGTCACCCTGATTCCCCCTGACCCTCTGCCTAACCCCTGACCATTCACCTAACCATTGGCAATCGGCCGAACCACTGACCTCTGCCTAACCCCTGACCCTCCACCTAACCATTGGCCACCTGCCAAACCCCTGACCCTCTGTCTAAACCCTCACCCTCTGCCGAATCCCTGAAACTCCGCGTAAACAATGGCATTAATTCTAAACACTGACACTTTGCCTAAACCCAACCCTCTGTCCAACCCTGACCCATCCTGTCCCGTAACCCCCATATAACCTGTGACCTCTAAGCTGGCCTTGGTTGTCCTGAAACAGTGTGAACACTGCTCCCTCGAACTTGCGTCTCAACTTGATTCCCACGACCCTCGGCCTCACCCCTCACCCTCTACTCAGCCTTTCTGCTCCGATCCACACAATAGCCTTAGACCCTCAGCTTATCTCCACCCCGGTCAATCCCATCACCAACACAACCTGAGCCCCACCCTTTACTACCCCGACCCCTGACAATGTAGAAAGTGTGTGTGGGGAGGGGAATGAGAAGTTAGATTGAGATGAGGAAGATGTGAGGATTCTCGATTGCATCCTAAGCAGCAGAATTCACTGGATATGGTGAACCGCCTCGGCCCCTATTCGATATCCTATGGATTCTCTGTGAATCTGATTCACTCCATTCCGGCTGGTTCAGCTCCTATAGGCTGCACCAGTTTAATGAGGACCGTTAATGTTACAGACACTGAGCCGCTACCTCACAGCAGAGGGGTCAGTTTATCATTGTTCCACCAGCCTGGCTGCTGAAGGATCAACTTACTGGTGATGGATGAACTTAGAGATGATCGGTCAGTTTATTGGGACTGATTCAGGTTCTGGGCGCTGCGTGAGCTCTTTGTGTCTGAGGTGTTCTGTCACCTTATTAGTGTTTTATTGTCTCTCTGCATCTGTAAGTGTCTCTGCCAGTGAAGACCACATCTGTCATACACACCATCACTGCCTTTGAATATTGGGAATGGTGTTCTGAGATTTGGGGATATTATTTTCAAACCCAGTTAAACATAAGTTGTGAGTTGTGGAAAATAATAAGGGAGTGTTGACCACAGTTAAGCTAATCCCTTTGCTCAGTAATTAACATCAGTCCCCCTGGATATACACTCACTCAGCCACGAGAAGGGTTCCCATTGCTATTAATGGGGAAAAACATTCCAAAGTGTCATTGCACACAGTCAGTGTGAACATCAGCACCGGCTCTAACACGGAGAGGAGCTCCACGGAGAGGCCCACTATGCACTCGGGTTATTCACTGGATCTGAGGATTGAATTGTTCCTCTATGAGCTTCAAGAAATTTACTATCCATTACTCGCAGCTCTTGCAGTTCCTGGTAAGTCTCTGCACCCAGCATTGTTTCTGTCAGACAGGTATTATTTTATTCGTGTCCCTGTCATTGAGTGTCTCCTCTCTTCACTGTTACTGTTCCTGGTAAGACGCTGTATTCAGTAATTATTCAAGCAGCTATCATTCGCTGCATTACTCTTACAAGTATTTAAGTCTCTGCCCACAGCATTATTTTATCCTCCTGTGCTGCAAATAGGCATTGCCTGCTACTTGTGTGCTGCCAATATTGTTGCGGCAGATCAGCATCAGCCTGAATGTTGCCTGTGCGGTGCTCTGTGTGGAGACATTCCGCTTCAGTTTTCCAGGAGTGACGAATAGTGCTGTGCAAGTTATAATGATCGGTGAACAATCCGTCGCCTGTCCTTATGATGAAGGGGAATTCATTGCTGCAGCTGTTACAGATGGCTGGGAGTAGGTCAACACCCGGAGGGTGTTTTGGAGCTGATCTACTTTGCTTCCAACAACCTAAAACACTTTCCTTTCGCCGGACTGTTGGCCAACACAGGGTTAAACAAGGACTTAAGTCAAGGGCCGGCACCAAGTCATTTATGTTCAACTGAGCATGTTCCCCTGTAATGCCCATGTCTGTAATGAGGGCTGCCAACCAATGGCCTATGCTGAACACAGAGTGATCCTCAGTGCACAGGTTAGACTGTGTAAGAGGCGCCTGCTTTCACTGCGTGTCACACCGTCCATCACATTGTTGATGACTGAGATCGATCCCGCTTTTCCCTTCTTTGTGTCTCTGTGCTATCATAGAATCTGGTACTGAGGCATCTTCCAATTGGTTATACTATCGAGTTTATGTTCCTGTTTGTTATTCCCGGGTGCAATATCCATGCAGTTCTGACTGACGCTGTCACAGACTGTTCTGTCTGGATCACTGTCACTGGTACATTCAATCGATTTGTGGCTATTTATGGCAGTAAGTTGAGAGCAAAATATTGCACAACAAAAGCTGTGGTTCAGGCAACAGTCAGTTTGCTGAGCTGTTTGAAGAATGTGTTCTGATATTTTATCTAAACGGCTCAGTATTGGAGCAGGAATTTCCCCGGGTTTTGTTTTGTGACATTGGATGTTCAGAATTCACGGACATGGGCAGCAATCGAGTTTCCTTTTTACATTGTAACGCCGGGTGTCCCATTTTTCCTGACTCTAGTGCTCAATGCGTTATCGGCCAGGATTATTTAAGTGACAAGCAGACCCTCCGCGAGACTCCGGGCTCAGAGTTTTGTGGAAAGTCCCAGAAACACACAGATGGAGAGTAGAATGAATTCCATCATTTTACTGTTTATTACCTCAAGAAATTTAATCCTGTTATGGGCTGTCTTGACGATGTTTTCCCAATGTTGGCTAATGATAAGTTTGAGCTATACTTACTTAAGACCACCTCTTTATATACGGGAAATAGGCTTCATGCTGCAGCTCCTGAGCTGCTGTCCAAACACTAGTTTGTATGTACTGACCCAGACTAAGTTCAGAGAGAAGCTGAAGGCTGTGCTGAAATACCCCTTTTCTCCAAATTTAAAACGTATTCATGCTGAGCAGAACAGAATGATTTCACAATTGGAACACACTCACTCCTCATGCACTGCCCGATCCAACTCTCCACAACAGGTCCAGTGATAGTGATTAATTATAAATCTCTGTGACACAGGGTGAGCCAACCTCAGACACTGTCAGAGATACACTGTGAACTGGGAAAAGACTCTGGCTACTGCCTAGATTAGATATTGGGCTTTGGGAAAGTCCAGGCTCGATTATTCTACCTGGAGCCCTTGTTTGAAAAATCGATTTATCAGCATCTCACACAAAGCAACATAGGACTGCACCCCACACCTATCAGAAAGTGGCTCCCATTACACCCAGCACAAGTCTCCCTCAAAGCAAAACACAAAGTGATTCCTGTGGACAGAACACCCAACAACAAGCTGGATCTCCTCTTCCGAACTCAATAATTCAAATCAAATTAATTCCCTCCTGTTGGACTGATCATGTCCAATAGAAACCTCAGCAGTGATGTTATTCACTGTCAATGTGTCATCAACGTGCATTCAGGCATCAATGTCACTTCACATGAGCTATAAAAGGCTTCCTTCCCAATTCGACAATGACCGCCTCAGCCTGGACTCGCATCTTTTGTCATAGTTTTTGAGTCTTTGGATCGTTTGGTCAAGGAATAAATTTAAAAAGGATCAAAACCTCTTTCAAACCCGTTTCACGGGTTTGGGATTAAAGTGATGCAACCCTACCCTCTGCTGGCCGCTCACCGCCACTACAGGCGCTGCACTTCGCCAGTCTCAGAGAAGTTCAGTTACTGCATGGCAGCATGTGGAAACAGATTGAAGAAGTCTGAATATTGAACAATACTGTAAGGGATTGAAGTTTGCAGCAGGGTGCACAGTTCACTCAGGTGGTGCATTCGCTCTTTTACCACCTGACCTTGTAGATCAACTCTCTCCTCATTCCCATTGGAGTATTGGTTGGAGATGGTATTTGGGGATTATTTCAGACAGGTAGGTGCACATTTTATTCAGTTGCTTGGCTCTACTCCAGTTGGGAGTGAGAGTAGAAAGACTTAGCTGTATTCTGTGAGTCCTCTGCAATACATTGTCAATTGTTAAATCGAGAGCATGGATTTTGATAAAGATTTTTAAAAATATGTTTCCAAGATAATTTTCTTGACTTCTCACGCAGATTCATTTTCCTAGAAAAAAATATTGAAAACACAAACAATAGAAGGGAGATAATTTATTTTCACATCTTTACAGCCTTCATTCACATGGTGTCCGTGCTGGCTTAGATATGAAGAGCTCTGCCATCTGTTCCCATTTTACAGCTCTTGCTCTGCACTCCTGCCGGACACAGTGTAACAGAGAAAGGCGAGCAGAGTTGGAGTCAAAATTCACTAACTCGACTCGTGCCCCTTTTACACCGCGCCAGCCACAAACATCAAAGAAGCTCCAACACAATTGTAAAGGAAAGTTTTCCTTTCATAAATCCGTGTTGACAATTATGAAAGTGGCGACTCTTCTGCAAAGCACAATAGACATACAGAGGCTGAAAGATATCTTATTTATTTCTGGAAGTTGTTAACAACAACAGGGCACAGGGTGTGTAATGTCACTATGTTCCAAATGTGAAATGTGTTGCTGCTTTACAATGCCAAACACACAAAAACTCACACACACACACACACACACACACACGCAGACAGATACACGCATTCAGGTGCAAAGACAGACAGACACACACTCACCAAAATTCCTATGCATAAACTCAGTCTCACACACACAAACACACATACAACTGCGTGCACACACACACACAGTCACACACATGCATGGACACACATATACAGTGGCACAGAGAGACAACACAGATGGTTAATGTGAATATCAGTCTAGTCAGTGGTTTATTAGAGGAATAACAAAAGCAAAGTTGAAACTCTTTGCAGATTTTATTCTGAAATGTGTTGCTGCTTTACAATAACAAACTCTGACACACACATACATTAACCTAACATCTCCCACCCACACATAAAATCTCAAAAAGATATACAATCACACACATTCTGACACAGCCACACACTCACTCAAAGGAATGCAGACAGACATGGAGCAGGGAAAGTTAATGTCTACCTCAATTTAGTCAAACAGTTAGTTTATTAGAGAATAACACAGGCAGAGATGAAACTCCCTGTGTTTTTTTAGTCTGAAATGAGACAATACAAATTCAAGAACAACCTCAAGATTGAAAATCACCAACAAATTCAACAAAAACCTCAACATTGAAAAACACCGACAAATTCAACAAGAACCTCTACGTTGAAAAGCAACAAGTTCAACAACATCAACATTGAATGACAGCAGAAAATTCAACAAAAACATCAAACATTGAAAATCCTCAACAAATTCATCAACAACCTCAAGATTCAATAACAACAACAAGGTCATCAAAACCTCAACATTGAAAATCACCAACAAATTCAGCAACAACATCAAGATTGATAAACACCAACAATTTAGACATCCTCAAAATCGAATAGATAAACTTTTTCAACAAGAATCTCAACATTGAAAAAAAAAACAAGAATTTCCATCACAAGGTCAACGTCGAATCACCACAACAAATTCAAGTTCAACCTCAACATTGAAGAAACAAGAGATTCAACACCAACCTCAACACTGAGGAAACAACACATTCAACAACAGCCTCAACATTGAAAAAACAACACATTCAACACCAACCTCAACATTGAAGAAACAACACATTCAACACCAACCTCAACATTGAGGAAACAACACATTCAACAACAACTTCAACATGAAGAAACAACAAATTCAACAACACCCTCAACATTGAAAAAACAACAAATTCAACACGATCCTGAACATTGAAGAAACAACACATTCAACAACAACCTCAAGATTTTAAAAAACACAACCAACACAGCAACAAATTCAACTTTGAAAAAACAAAAAAATATTCAACAACCTCAACAATGAAAACACCAAAAACCTCAAAAAAGTACAACAAATTAAACAAACTCAAAATTAAAAACAACAACCTTTTCAACAAGAACACCAACATTAAAAAAACAACAATTTCGACAAGAAACTCAACGTGGAATCACCCCAGCAAATTCGACAAGAACCTCAACTTTCAAAAAACACCAACAATTTAAACAATCTCAACGTTGAAAACAAAACCTTTTCAACAAGAACCTCAGCATTGAAAGCAAAACTATGAGAACAACAAGCTCAATCTGGAATAAGCCCAAAAAGTTCAACAACATCATCAACATTGGAAACCCCAAAAAATGAACAAAAAACGAAAAACACCAACAAATTCAGTACATCCTCAAATTTGAAATTCATAACAAAATAAATAACAAACTCAACTTTCAAACACACCAACAATTTAAACAACCTCGAAATTGAAAACAATAACTTTTTCAACAAGAACCTCAACATCGAAAAAACAAGAATTTCAAAAACAAATTGAAAGCCGAATCAACACAACAAATTCAACAACAACCTCAACATTCAAAACACCAAAAAATTCAACTCCAACCTCAACATTGAAAATACCAACAAATTCAACAACAACCTCAACATTGAAAACACCAACAAATTCAACAACAACCTCAACATTGAAAAACAGCAACCAATTCTACAACAACCCGAACATTGAAAACACCAACAAATTCAACAACAACACCAACATTGAAAACACCAACAAATTCAACAACAACCTCAACATTGAAAACACCAACAAATTCAACAACAACCTCAACATTGAAAAACACCAACAAATTCAAAAACAACCTCAACATTGAAAAACACCAACAAATTCAACAACAACACCAACATTGAAAACACCAACAAATTCAACAACATCAACATTGAAAACAGCAACAAATTCAACAACAACCTCAATACTGAAAACACCAACAAATTCAACAACAACATCAACATTGAAAAACACCAACAAATTCAACAACAACCTCAATACTGAAAACACCAAAAAATTCAACAACAACCTCAATACTGAAAACACCAACAAATTCAACAACAACATCAACATTGAAAACAGCAACAAATTCAACAACAACCTCAATACTGAAAACACCAACAAATTCAACAACAACATCAACATTGAAAACAGCAACAAATTCAACAACAACCTCAATACTGAAAACACCAACAAATTCAACAACAACATCAACATTGAAAACAGCAACAAATTCAACAACAACCTCAATACTGAAAACACCAACAAATTCAACAACTACCTCAACATTGAAAAATACCAACAAGTTCAATAAAATAAACATTGGAAAACATCATTCAATTATTTAGCAACATCATGATGAGATGGGTGGCTCCTAAATGTCACAAAGTTCAAGGGTCGGACCTGGTCCCCATGGTGACGGCATCATTGGAGGGGAGGCTGCAAAACGTCAGAAGGTGCAAGGGTCAGACCAGGTTCCTATCGTGACGGCATCATGGGAGGGGCGGCTCTTAAATGTCACAACGGGCAGGTGGTGGGACCTGCTCCCCATTGTGACAGCATCATGGGAGGGGCGGCTCCTAAAAGTCACAATGGGCAGGGGGCGGGACCTGCTCCCCATGGTGACGGTATTATGGGAGCATCGGTTCCTAACCATCACAAAGTGCAAGGAGCGCGAGGTGGTCCCCATGGTGACGGCATCATGGGCGGGGAGGATTCTGAAGGTCACCACGGGCAAGGGGCGGTACCTGGTCCCCATGTTGACGACATCATGGGGGGTGGGGGCGGCACCTAAACGTCACAAAGGCCAGGCGGCCGGATTGGTCCCAGTAATGATCGCATAATTGGAGGGGCGAGAACTGTGACGGCAAAATGGGCAGTGTGGTGGCTCCTGGTCCCCATGACGACGGCTTAATTGGAGGGGCGTGTCCTTTGACAGCACCATGGAAAGGGGGACGGACATGGTCCCCATGATGACGGCATAATGTAGAGGCATGGGCCTTGTGACGACACAACGGACAGGGGTTGGGGTCTGGTCCCCATGATGACGGCATAACAGAGAGGGGCGTGTCTGGAAGCGGCCCATTGGACGGGGCAGTGACCTTGCCCCTTTGATGAAGGCACAATGGAAAGGGGCGTGCCCTGACTCCCTTGGCCAGGGTACACTGGACTCGGTTAGAACAGGACTCCCGCCGGCCCTGCCCATGACACTCAGCCATTGGAGCAGGGAGAAAAGGTGAGAGGGCAAATGGTCCCCGCCCCACCATTCACACTGATGCTCTCCTGAACAACCAATGGTCCAGCAGCAACTCGTATAAAAAAGGTTTTTGAAACATGCTGAATATTTCTCCTTCGTTACCTTCCATTCTGCTCTCCAGTTAACCTCTGTTAACTGTATTGATTCAGGAGAATCAATACATAGGAATCTGGTTGTCACAAAGCCAGATGCTGGCATGTAAAAGCACTACATCATCTCTAGGTTACCTCCGCGAGTTACACTGTGAATATTTCACCAACATCAAAAAACAAACACTCCCCAGTTAGAAACCACAGGATCAGAAATGATAAGCATTGGCAGAGGCCGATATTGAGAGACCCTCGACACACACAGACACATACAGAAGCACCCACTGGACACACACACACACAGAAACACACTCACAGGCGCGCACACACGCACAAACATACACACACAGCCCCACACACACACAGACAGGCTCACACACACACACAAAGAGGCGCACACATAAACAGAAACAAACCTTTCACACGCAGACACAGACTCAGAGACACATAGGCACACACACACACAGAGACGCACGCACACACAGCACCCCCCCCCCACACACACACACACACACACACACAGACACACGCACACACACACAGAGGCACACACACAAAAAGACACAAATCATACACACGCAGACACAGACACAGACACACAGGCTCACAGACACACACATACAAGCCTCTGTTAATGGCAGGATTTGTATTAATTTCAGGGTCTGCATTATTTCCAATATTTGTATTAGTATCGGGATCTGTTATATTTTCTGGGCCTGCTTTAATTTCAGCGTCTGTATTAGCTTCAGGATCTGTATCAGTTTGACATTCGTTTTTAGCTTCAATATCAGTTTAGGTGTCTGCATTAATTTTAAATTCTGCATTACTTTATGCATCTATATTAATTTAAACATTTGTCTTAGTTTCAGGACCTGTATTAATTTAAAAATCTGTATTAATTTAAAGATCCGTATTAAATTAAAGATCTATATTGATTTAAGGATCTGTATTATTTTCAGGATTTGTATTACTTTCAGGATCTGTATTAGTTTCAGGATCTGTGTTAGTTTCATACAGGATACTGCAGATTTTATTGAACCAACATTTCGTCATCCCTTTTCTGCTTCTTTGTCAATCTCTCTAAAACTCTGTCACTGGCCCATTTTCCAGGATGATCAGTACCTTGTTATTTACCCTATCAAAAACAATCCTGATTTTACATGACTCTTTTAAACATTCCCTTTTCCTGATCTGCTCGAAGGAAAACAACAACAGCTTCTACATCCTCCCCACGCAGTTCAAATCCCTCACCCCTGTTCCAACTCCATTTAAATTCCTCTGCGCGCCATCCAAGACTCGAACATCCTTTCTGAAGTGGGATCCACAGAATTAGGCATTATGCTCACCAAGCTTCTCCAAGGTTTAATGTTTTCTACATCCTTTGTCTGAACTTCTTATTTTTGTAAACTCTGACTCTCTTTATCAATAAACGCGAATTGGTTTTTTAATGCACTAAAAAAATTGTTTTACCCTGTTCACTGATTTGCTTATATCTGCCGAACTATTGTTGAACAGCTCCAAAATGTATCTACTTTACACTTCTCTATTTACAATATTCCGTCCTTCTAAAACTATTGTACATCTCAGCTGGATCAGGGTAAACTTTCCCACTTTAGTTTGGTGCAAGAATAATTGGATTGAAAGGGGTATCTGAAGCTGTTTGCTCTTTGGCTGGAATTAATGTAAGTCTCCATGGACTCTAATTATCTAATTGGAGGGATTCCCACTCATGTTTATAAGGAAGTCCCTTCAAGGTGTTACCTCATATTGTCAGCAGGAGTATCAGCCCTCTGTCTAACAAGAACCTGCAGTTTAAAGAGAGTGACAGCGGCGAACTCAGAATCTGAGAGCAATGGATTGGAAAGTTACAACAATGGATCAGAAGCTGGGAACAACATATTGGAATATTACACCAATAAACAGGCGTTTATCGGAAGCACTTTATGAGTTTTCCACATGTTATTATTTGATGCCATTAAATTCCCGGATTTACTGGGCAATCCAGCTTGTTCTTCCATGTTACTATCCGATCCTCGGTATTATTGGTGTCCCTTGTCAGTCTCATTGTGTCTGACGATCACGTTTATAAGCCATGTTTAACTGTATTAATATTCTTCACCAAAGTTCGATTTGTTTCGTGATTGCGGATTTGTCTCAAATATTTCAAGAGAGCAGGGGATACAGTTTTATGTTGTTCAGAAATGTCAGTATCATATTTATTCCTTTTTACCATCTGCTTTCTTCCACCATATCACAGACATTTCAGTTTATTGTCACATGTACAGTAATTTCAATACTTCAATGGATTCAACAATATCATGGATCAATTCAGCACCTTCAGCCAAGCTGTTACTTTTTTTCCTTTAAGCTTGATGCATAACTCCACTGTTTTATCTGTTCCTTACAGTGAACATAGTGACAATTGTGATCTTAACTCGGGGAAATTGTGGTCTCTCCAAATGTGTCACTCGCTACCTGGTGTCCATGGCAGCAGCAGATCTACTGGTCATTATTGTCGACCTGATATTGAGACACATTCCAATTGTTCATTGGGAATATTTTAATTTTCTGTTGGCCATGCGTGTGTGTAATATCCATGCTGTACTGTTTTATGCAGCCACTGACTGTTCTGTCTGGTTCACCGTCACTTTCACATTTGATCGATTTGTGGCTATTTGTTGCCAGAATTTGAAAAGTAAATATTGCACTGAGAAAACGGCGGCTGTGGTTCTAGGATCAGTGACTGCGCTGAGCTTCTTAAAGAATATTTTCTGGTATTTTATGCTATCAGGTTTGTATATGCTGAGCAACAGACCATGGTTTTGTTTGGTAACATTTGAAGTTCAGAATAATTCGGTCTGGATAATCATCGAGTTTCTCCATCACATCTTTACTCCCTGTGTCCCATTTGTCCTGATTCTGCTGCTCAATGTTCTCACCATCAGGCACATTTTAAAGAGCAGCGGAGTCCGCAGGAGACTCCGGACTCACAGCAGTTTGGAGAGGCCCAGAGACCCAGAGATGGAGAGTCGGAGGAAATCCATCATTTTACTCTTTGTTATCTCGGCCAATTTCATTCTGTTGTGGGTGATGTTAATGGTGTATTCTATATGGAGGCGGATGTTTTATATGGGGGCTTATTCTGTATGGATGGGTAATTATGTGCGGGAATTGGGCTTCATGCTGCAGCTACTGAGCTGCTGCACAAACATTGGGATTTACGCCGTGACACAGACTAAGTTCAGAGAACAGTTTAAGAATGTGCTGGAATATCCCTTTTCTCCAATTCTTCGATGTATTCGATGATTTGAAGAAATTAATCAGTGAAAGATTCCACTTTTTTTCCATGTGATATCTCTCTTCCAGCGGGGTGGTGAGCTGCCTCTGTGGTGACAGTTTGGGGACCAGCCCTGTCACCATTGTAAAATGTGGAGGCCAGGGTGTTTCCCTGTCACGGCAGAACGGGCTGTTGCCTATCGCCCTGGTGACAGTGGGGATGGTGGATCCTGTGACCATGGTTAGGGAGCAGGGAGGGCACTGCGGCCATGGGGACAATGTGGCTTGTGTCTTTGCAGTGGAAATGAAGAGGGAATGGAGCCTGGCCTCTGGTGTCAGTGAGGGGCAGCGCCTGTCGCTGTGGTGGGCAGAGTGGGACATTCCCTCTTGCTCTGTTAGGCAGAGAGGGTGGGGGGAGCGGACTCTCCGACTCTGCTAACAGAGTGGAGAGGGCGCTCTCTCTATGGGGACAGAGCCAAGCTAGCATGGTCATCATGGTCATGGCCTAATCCCAATCCTGGCGTCCGCTGCCTCCCTCTTCGACATTCACAAATTGGAGCCTGGTTGGAATGGGAGTGGGGGAGTGGGGGCAGTGCCACCACCGGCCTGCAGAGAAATAAGAAAAGGAAGGGGAAATTCATACCAGGTAGACTGCGCAAAATTGCTTCTACTGAATTTTACTGGGACAGAGTGAGACATAGCAGGAAGATGGTGGAATGAGGTGTGTGAACAGCTGCATCACTGGGTGTTTATTATAAAAATAAATGTAACAGGAAATTCTCTCCAATGTATCGTTTGTGTTTTCAATATATTTTCTACGGCCAAATAATCAGTGTGAGGAATTGAGAAAACGATCTTGGAAACAAATAGAAACTTTTATCAAGATGCAATGTTTCGGTTTAAGCATTGACAAGATATTGCAGAGGAATTAGAGAGTACAGCAAAGTTTATCTACTCCTATTCTGAATGGGATTAGAGTCTAATACCTGTAGCGAATGTACAAATTGCAATCTGGAATATTAATAAACTACCATCTCCAGCCAATATCTCCAATGAGGATTGAGGAGAGAGCTCATGTACAGGGTAAGTTGGCAGAAGAGTGAAAGCCTCACCCGAGTGAACTGTGCTCTCTGCTGCAAAATCAATCCTTTACTGTATTATTCAATATTCACACTTCATCAACCTGTTTCCTGATGCAGACATGCAGTTAGTGAACATCTCTGAGTCTGACAAAGAGCACTAGTGGCGCTGAGCTGCCAGCAGAGGGTGGGCATGTATCCCTGAAATCGCAGGCGAGGCCAGTTTCTATCTTGTTAAAGGGGGCGGGGCCTGTAACATCATTGTTAGCGCAGGGACAGAGCCTGCTGCTGGATTGTCAGAGCGGGGGCGGGGCCTGTTACCTCATTGTTAGAGCAGGGACAGAGGCTGCTGCTGGATTGTCAGAGCGGGGGCGGGGCCTGTTACCTCATGGTCAGAGAGGGGGCGGGGCCTGTTACCTCATTGTTAGAGCGGGGACAGAGCCTGCTGCTGGATTGTCAGAGCTGGGGCAGAGCCTGCTGCTGGATTGTGAGAGCGGGGCGGGGCCTGTTACCTCATGGTCAGAGCGGACACAGAGCATGCTGCTGGATTGTGAGAGCGGGGGCGGGGCCTGTTACCTCATGGTCAGAGCGGGGGTGGGGCCTGTTACCTCATTGTTAGAACAGGGACAGAGCCTGCTGCTGGATTGTCAGAGCGGGGGCGGGGCCTGTTACCTCTTTGTTACAGCAGGGACAGAGCCTGCTGCTGGATTGTCAGAGCGGGGGCGGGGCCTGTTACCTCATGGTCAGAGCGGGGGCGGGGCCTGTTACCTCACTGTTAGAACAGGGACAGAGCCTGCTGCTGGATTGTCAGAGCGGGGGCGGGACCTGTTACCTCATGGTCAGTGCGGGGGCGGGGCCTGTTACCTCTTTGTTAGAGCAGGGACAGAGCCTGCTGCTGGTTAGTCAGAGCCGGGGCGGGTTCTGTTGTCCTATGGTCAGAGCGGGGGCGAGGTCTGTTGCTCAATAGTCAGAGCGGGGGCGGGGCCTGTTTCTCCATTCTCAGGGCAGGGTTGGGGATTGTTGCAACATTCTCAGAATGCTGGCGTGGTCCGTAGCCTCATTTTGAGAGCGGGGGCGGAGCCTGTTCTACATTTGTCAAGGCGGGATCGGACACAGCCATTGTGATGTCAGTGTTGGGCGGGGCCTGTTGTTGTATTGAGAGAGTGGTAGTGGATATGGGTTGAGTGCTCACCTTTTGAAGCAGAGTGGAAGAGCCCCTCGAGGCGACGTGGTTATAAGTTGTCCCTGCCACTATGGTACCCAAAGTTACCAGGAAAGGAGTCCAACCGCAACACGAGCAGGCAGGGGGTGATGTCACAGGGATATGGGCGGAGTGTTGATATCAGAGGATTCGTGGGTAGGGGAAAGTTTCCCAACTTCACTGGGTGGGAGTGTGTCCATGTTCCCAGTGACAATACATGCTTCATTATGGGTGGGGGTGTATACCCAGTTGACCGGGGCTGGAAGGTAGATTGAAGAGGTAGACATATCGTTAGATGTAGACCAGATAGGCGGGGGCAGGAGCTGATATACCAGGAAGACTGGGAGAGATAAAAGGTGGGTGGGTCGCGTCGATATGCAGCTGAATCTTGGAAAGGGAGAGATATACCAGCTGTAGGAATGGAGCAGTGTGATATACAAAGTACACGAGGGGAGAGATATACTCCATACTCCGTTGCGGTGGGGAATAGACCAGGTACACCAGAGCAACATGGAGGTGAGATTCATTTCGTAGGCAGTGCAAGGGAGGGTGATAAACTAGATATAAAGGAACATGGGTAAATGTAACAGCTACACCAGGAGAGGGGTTGTTATACGCTATGCACTGGGGAGGCTGTTGATCTACCTCAGGGACAGAGGGAGGTTTATGTTTACAGGCCAGATTTCGGGGCAATGTGCAATTTGCCCGGGGACAGGGATTGTATGAGTTCAACGGGGGAACGAGGTGATATATGGACTTTTCTGAAGCTCTGTGTTTGTTTCAGAGACAGCAATAATTTCGGGATCTGTTTCAGGCTCAGGGTTCGTGTTTTAGCTTTCAGAACATATATTGGGATCAGAGTCTGTTTTACATTCAGGTTCTGATTTCGGTACATACTTGGTATTCATATCAGGGTGTTTTATGGTCCCTTGCCAACGTTTCCTCTGGTTAAGCACGATCGCCGTGTGATGCCCAGCTTGATAGATCGTAATTTATTGTTTGTTTAGATATGTGGAAATTACCTTCTGAACAGAGTCACGGTAGCCAGCTGAACATCATTTACCAAATTAATGAAACACGTTTTCAGCAAGAAAATATCTACCACATTGCACTACTCGTTTCCCAACACACATATACCTTTAAAATAACGATAGATTTATAAGGATAACATAAGTTACAAAAGCCATCTTATGCTTTATTTTCCACGGTGAGTACTCAGTCCATATAAACGTAAGGTCAGACAAACCACACTCTGTCCTCATTTGACAGATGCTATCTCTACCGGATGCTATGGTTCTCCCTTCATTTCTCTCCATACAACTGTTACATTGTGAGCCAACTAGTCTCACTGAATTCTGTCCTTTTGACGAGGGTTTCCCATTTTCATTCTCCAATACCTCGCCTTGGAATCTTCTCCCAAATTGACATTTTCTCGCGTACACCTTCCACAAGGGGTCAGCTCCAAGGTTTAGAACCACACTTCTGATGTTTCTCTTCCATTTTTCACCACATGCATCCAAGCTGTCTTCCAAGCACTCTCTCTCAGACGCTCAACTTTAACAGTACACCACTGTTTCACATGCTCATAGCAAATATTTACAGACCGCCATTTGTCTCTTTGAAACATGTTGCTTTTTGCAAACTTCTCTCACTTTTAATCTAAAGCTTGGAGCCTTTCACCCTGCCCCTCACTCATACCTGCGATTAACAGGACCTATTCTCTGGTTCTACAAGTTCCTTTAGCTATAACTTCTCCTTTGGACTTTTAGACATTCACTCTTCCGGCTTTCGGGGTTTTACTTTTGCTTGATACATTTTTGTCCTCCTGGGGAATCTGCAGCTCCCTCTCCCGGTGCCCAGACTCTCTGGGATACTGGCTCCAAGTGAACTTAAAACTGCTGTTTCCTTATTACTGTGTGTATGTCTGTGGGAGGAACCTGCCTAGCTGGCTCCTTCTTGCTCTGCAACACCAGTTTGTGTCTAATCTTCTGTCTTTACCTTTACGTAAGAGCAGACATATACTCTTGGTTTGAAATGCAAGCAACCTTTTAAAATGTAACTAAACGTTCCGTTTGTCCTCTCTTAAAACACACAGATACAGAAATACATATCAAAATTAAACTTTAATGCTAAAACGCATCCTAACTACCACAAATTCAAATATAATATACTTAAACTATCTCTATTTCTTAACATGGAATATATTAGTTTAACTCTGTTTACATTTAAGTGCCTGTGCTAGTTTGAGTAGCTGTATTAGATTCAGGGCTTGTAAGTGATTCAGTGGCTCTATAAGTTTCTGGACCTGTATTAATTGCATGTTCCAGATCAGTTTCCATGTCTGTATTATTTCAGTAACACACTTGTGTCATCGGCTCTCTAGGTTTCAGCCTCGACATTAATCGTAGAATCTGTAATAGTTTCAAGTCCAGTATTAGCATCTTGGACCTTGTTAGTTCCTTGGGTTGGAGGAAGTAAAGGGCCTATTTGATTAAATGTTCCTTAATAATTTCAGTGCCTGAAATTTTCAGACTATAAACGACTACAGTGCAGGAGATGCCGGAAATTCTTACGGAAAATGAATGAAACTCAACCTTGTTCTGAACCAGAAGGTGGAGCTTAAGTTCAAGAACCAGAAGACAATAGTGTGGCAAAAGATAACCTGGCAAAGCCTGAGAGCTCTGAACACTATCCATGGAATGTTGGTGACAAAGAGCTGGAGAAGTCCCCTTCTCCTTCATAGTCACCTCAGTCACCATTCAGAAAATCCACTGGAAGAATTGAGAAAGTAAAAGCACAGAGATATGGAGATGAGTAAAATACAACCGAGAAATCGAAACAGTGAGAAGGAACAGATAAGACCTTCTGCACTTGAGTTGCATAGAATATTTTTTTTATTTAAAATAAACCATACCATCATAATAATAGCTGATTGTGGTTGCGGACTCAAACATTAGATACTATATGGAGCTCTAGCAGATACGACGTCACCTGACCTGAGGGGTACTGATGGTCAGAAAACACATGTTGAAAACTGTCTTGATAGAAATCGAGCACTGTAGATCGGTAATACTTATGTTAGATAGGAGTCAAGGTTTCTGCCTGGGTGAAAAAATAGGGACATCCGATGCATGTACCATTTACCAGAGATGTATACTTAAGGTGAACCTATATGTAGATGAGATCGGAATCTGGAAACTGTTCGTGAACGTGATT
Organism: Isurus oxyrinchus; assembly: GCA_026770705.1. Classification (NCBI taxonomy): domain Eukaryota; kingdom Metazoa; phylum Chordata; class Chondrichthyes; order Lamniformes; family Lamnidae; genus Isurus; species Isurus oxyrinchus. The sequence goes on along the minus strand of JANJGN010000091.1, from coordinate 1,973,706 downwards.
AATAATGTAAAAATATGTTGAACACTTGTAACTTATCAGAGAGCGAACTCAAGCTACTTTGAGATGGTTCACGCCTTGCAATTGCTCGAATAAACGATGGTGACCTTTATCTGAGTCCCTTGTGGTCCTTTTGTCAAAGTAAACACAGTTTGGCATAGTCGGCAGGATACTCAGATCCGATTGTCGGGGCGGCTCTGCAAAGTGGGCGAGTCTGTTTCATTTACCACCTACAGTTAGTGCAGTAAGCCTACCCGAGAACGGTCCGGTCAAGTTTCAAAATAATCGGAAGGACAACTCAGGACAGGAGATGGAAGGGGCCGATAGTAGGCAGAGCCGTGCATGCGGGTTAATTTTGAGAAACAAGCTTAGCCGAAGCCGCGCAGGCCAGGTGCTAGTTAAACAATTAGACAACTAATACCTGAAATAACTAAATTATTAGGGCCGCGAGATATATGAACAGAAGGCCGTCAGCCAAACAGTATAGTTCTATGGAACTCGACAGGGGAACCGCGGACTCCATTACGAGGTACATAGCGGAACAACATTCAAGATTAATCACAGAAATGCAGAAAGTGGGCTGGAATCCACAGGGAACACTCGGAGAACATAAGCAGTGGTGCGTAGAATTATAGGGATAAGGCAATGAAAGGGTCGATGGTTATTCTTTCCCTGTATAATTCATCTAAGTTACAAGAGATGCTTGTGTGAAGAGAGTCAGAGAGAAAAAGGTGTAAAATGATGTACCCCTAGGGAGTTAACAACCACTGACAGGCAGGAGCAGGGGAAATGTGAGCTGTTGTCAGTTTGGTGGTCCCTAAAGTTGGAGCATTCAAGATCCTTTATTTCCCCCACTGCTATTTGAAGTTTCGTTTAGAATATAAGAGGTTCAAGTCAAGTTAAGGATACAGGAAAATAAACACTTACCCCTGAACATTAGTTTGTTTGTGGGCACGAAGCATTTGTATGTGAGCTTGAATGTGATTTCTTCCGGAAATTGTTATCTGTGTGTGTAGTTCAGCACTTTAGCATTGAAAGCCCCATGCTAAATTAATGGAATAGTATACGGAACCATTAGAAAGTTTTGTGCCTGAGGTTTGAAATGAGATTTGTGGTGAAGAAATATCGCAATTTGAAGGTCACATAAAGCTAAACACGGTTAGATAAACCAACAATTGGACCACACCCTTGCTGACTAGTATCACCAGCTTCCAGGCTGTTGATATGCTAAAATTATGAAGGAAAATAGAAGGTTTACCTGAAATTCAAAACGATTCTAGGGAAACCAAAAGCCAGAAACACAAAGCCTAAGTGCTTCCGATGAACAAAAAGGGGTTTCTTTTCAAGGGATGAATTAAATATTAAAGGAAATCTGCATTTCAACAACACTGCAACTTGAATTTTGGAAAATATTGAGATCTAAAGTGCTGTGTAATTTAACAGGTTACTTTGAATACCGAGGATGCTATCCATAGATTAAGAACGTGTCGATAAACAGATGGGAATTCCAATCAGGATACAAATCACTGCACATGCAAAACAGGTTGTTTTAATTTTGTTAGTTCAAATTACTTTTCTTATAAAGTTTGAAATTTGAGGTTTGGTTCCTGTCACTTTCTCAAAAGAGAATTTCAATTTTAAAAGGTTCGACAACAATTTTTAATGATGAAAATGCTGCAGGCTTTTGTATTTTTAAGCCATTCCCCAAAATATGAACACAAGCTCAAGACCTTGACAAAGTTTGGCAGAAATCCAATTTTTGGTCGAGGTAAAGAATCTGTGATAATTCTAAAAGAAACAGGCTAGGCACAATTTAGTGGGTTACATTTGGGACAAAAAATGTTATTTGAGAAGAAGATAAGAAAGCAAAACATGTCAATGCCTGGTTTCTGTTTTAAAACTACTATCATAATACTTTACTGGATTTTAAATTCCCTTCACACATCTGAACAAGATAAGATTGTAGTCTCTTGTATGTGTAAAATGGTATGAGCCAAGTAGGATAAAGAGTTAGGGAAAGAGGACACAAAAGACAATCTGCTTTAAGAGAACTCAATCTGATAATCTGGCCATAAACTGAGACATTGGACCTGCACAGGGAGATAAGCAAAGATCAGGAGGCAGAGATCTTCATTGATACGGGATAGTTAATAAAGCCTAAATTGCAATAAAACAGTATAAATAATCAAGACAATAGAGAAACTGTCCTCAAAAGAATCTTACGATGATTCTGGTGAGGGGGAAAAAGAATTTAGAGGTAAACCTATGAGATATTTATAGTTCAGGAATTGAAATGGAAGGAGCAATAATACTTAACTACAATTTACCAACATGTGGATAAAATTAAAGGGAAACCTGTAAAAAGGCTAAATAGATGTATTACTGATTGTAGTAATGTGCCTGCGAGCTACAAAAAGTAAGACCACACGGTTAACACTATGATGACAGACAGAACTAAGCAGCTCCCACTTAGAACCGTCACTGGAACTGAAAATACTGAGCCTTTAAACATAGGATAAGAAGGTGCATTGTAGAGATTTGTGGGTAGTTTAGGGAATTGAGGTCCAACGTTGGACAGCAACAGGAGACAGTAGACTTGAAGCAGTGGAGGGTGCCTATCCAGATGGATTCAGGTTAGGGAAATCATTTCACACAGAGAATCATTAGATAAATGTAAAAATTTAAATAGAAATAAATCCCCTACCAACCACAGTGCTCAGGGATGTTGGAAAGGATGAACTGAAGTTTAAAAAACATTAATCACAAAAGCTATTCAAGAGATAGACAGAAAGGTAATGTAATGATGGGCCTGAGGGCTAACCAAGCAAGACCACCATGTTCACCCCATTTGAAATAATGATTAGGAGAGCAATGCAGTTACCCAAGGGAATCATAGTAGGATTGGGAGCTGTAGGACACTAAAAGGAATGATGCGTGATTCTGTGAGGAAAATAAGTCAGCAATTGCATGACTTAAGGAAGGATGTTAGAGACCAACAGGTGATTAAGGAGATTCAACAGGCAAATCTAGTGAGCAACAACGGACCATTTGGGTAATAATGTGATGGTCAAGGTGAGCCCGGAGCGAATCGGCCTAGACCTTACGAGGTAACTATGACAGGTGATACATGGGCACTTGTAAATATGAGAAGGGGAAGTAAATGGATGCATTACATGGAGTTAAATATACTTCAGAATTGGCCACGCTGTATCCCGGAGAACGAGAGCCGATGTTAATGTCTCCACAGATCTGCTCGTGGGCAATGGTTGATTCAGAACTTGACATCCTTTGGCCAGAAGGAGCGGACATTGAGCTCCAATGTTCAGGAAATCTTAGAGCGGGGACAGGGGGTTCATAACACCCAATTAAATAGAGACCAGGACATGACACAGTTAATGCAAAACCTGGCTACCGTGCTCGAAGTTCATGCGGGGAGGATCAGCAAACTGATTAACATCGGGGAAAATAATTCAGATGAAGCAAGCAGAAATGATCTTTGCAACGCACATGGATCCTGGGCTCTGGAACAAGCCCGAGAGAATACAACACCGATTAATGAAGGGGTATTTCCTTTATGGGTAACTTTTGAACAATTATTTAATCTTTCACGACACAAGGACCATGACTTGACCGGTTGCCAGCTCAAAGCTTTAACAAGCGTATGTAGAATGAATGTTGAACGTATAAAGGAAAGCCATATTCTAATAGGCATTGTATTAGTAATGCTCGTCATACCGTGTTAATACCCACCAGGGCATGTAATAGAGAATAAAATATTGCGTTATTACAGAGGGACTGCTATATTAGGCATCATGACATTCCACTAAATGCAGTAGATATAGATAGAATATAGTGAGCACCACACTAGAAGAGTGTAGGATAGAGACCACCGCAGTAGTATCCACGAGTATTACTATAATAAAATATGAGGCAGATGAAGCTAAGTGCCGATTTAGAGCAGCAACAAACTGTATAATGAAAACTATATGGTCTGCAAAAGAACCGAGCCATGTTGCATAGACGGGCAATGGGAGACAATGTATTACCACGTGGCAACAGAAGATCCAATATGGGAACAAGCGGATCAGCCCCATCCATAATCATTCAGTGTGCCTCTACCCACAGACACTGGCAAGGGTAGGGAAAGTGGAACTGCTCAAAATATACAAGAGAGGAACGGCTCCTATTCAGGTCCTGGAAAGCCTTAAGGATAACCTGACACAGTATTTGATCAAGTTGTCCCATGAAATTAACCTATTACCCGAGTACATAACCACGATTCGGAGACAGGCTCAGCAGATATACAGAGATTGATATCCACTACAGCAACAGGTTAGAGACTTAAAGGAGGAAAACGAGCAAATAGATTCTTTCACATGGTGGGAGGACCTATGGAACTAGGAGTCAAATGAACAAATACTCTCCTGGATTCGGATTATCTCTCATGTCCAAGTTATATTTCAGCCGCTATTGATTATGTACCTAAAATACGTGATTCATCGCAAATGGAAGTCACAAAAAAGTTGTTATTGCGGGGCCTCTAACAGATGGAGAAGGAATGTGGCAAGGCAGAGACTTAAAGTAAAGGTCCAGGTAATGCAGATGGTCCGAACGTTACTTTTTACGTGCCAAAGCTTGATACCTGGCCGGAATCAATGGGTGGCGGTACTTAAAGAGGGAGGACAGCAGGACTACCTTTGGCTGCCTTGGTATAAACTAAGGGCCAAAAGGGGGACTGTTCCAGGAGAATGTAGGAGTGGAGAAAGAGATTATTGAAAGGGAATGCGGTGCTTAAAATCTCCAAACACATCGGCAGTAAAAGGTTATTAGATGAAACTCGCACAGCCTTAAGGGCCTGCAAACAAAATAAAGGCATTGGGAGACGGAGTGGAGCAAGGCATTGGAAAAACAACCTCTTGTTTCCAGAACTCATCGCCCCCTTTGTCCTCACTTCTGCAACTCCAAGTTTCGAGATATTCGTGAATTTAAGCCTCTGATCGAGTGCTTTGATTTATTTAAGGGTGAAGGCTGACCAGGAGCATTTAAGAGTATTTTGTTTTGCATTTTGCCCGGTGCCGCTTCCCTACATGGATCCTGCTGCTGCCCTGAGCCTGTCTCTAAAGAGGGACCAAGAAGCATTTACATTCCAGGGTGCGCCAGCCCGTGATTTGGAAATGTTGCTTCTGGCAAGTTTGCTTATGTTCCTGAGTGGAAATGAATAAATAATCTTCATTTTCACTTTCAGGTTACATGTGATGTTTTGAATCCGGCTCCCTGACTGGTGCTGCGTAGATTATGGAAATAGAGCGCAGGGGATCGGGGTCTACACCAGATGGACGACTTGAAATCCTTGCATTTTCTTTGCCAGATTTTGCAAGTAACAAATGAGGCAAATAGCCCACGAGGAAGAATCTTCGCTTCTCGATAACGACAAAAGTGATGCAGTCGAATGATTTTCAAGAAGGATGATGCATCAGGTTTAATAGGATGGAAGATAAATTTCTACATTCAGAAGGCAAGCTGGGTAACTGCTGCTTCAAACTGGAAATCCCAGGGCAAATTGGATTTTCGCTGTCTCCCGTGGACAATAAAAGCAGGCCTCTCCTCGTTAGTATAGTGGTGAGTATCCCTACCTATCACGCGGGAGACCGGGGATCAATTCCCCGATGAGGAGACAAGTCCTTGCTCGAACTGTGCGCGGTGGAGACCGTGATTAAGCTTTGGATTCACAAATGGGTTATGTTTTTCGGATGGTGATCGACCGACATGACATCGACTCAGCAATTCAGAGAGATGGCACCTCCCCAAATATATACCCGGAGCAAAGTTTCTGTACAGGTCAGCTTATCGACATCACCTGTGGGTAACGGCTCTTTCCCCCTTTCATCCTCTGGACATCGCTGCGTTTACCCAATATAAAGCATCCCCATGTGTATCCAGGGAACTTTAATGAAACAACGTGCTTTACAAACGGCACCGGTACAAGTCATAGCAGAATTTGTAATAACCGATCAAGCCGAATTACTTCACAACCCGGCCACAATTCAGGACCCAGGGCTGACTGACGGCAAGTTCCAGGCAGGATCGCAGCTCCTGGTTGCCTGCACCCGATGCTGTTCAAGACTTCAGTAAGGCTATGCCGGACAGGCGCCAAATGAAATGAATGCAATGTGTTATGGTGAGCTCCAAACTGGCAAATGGATAAAAATTAAGAACATTTGAAGGAACGCAAAATTCCTTTCAGCGCAACAAATAGGAAAAGTAAAAACTGATATCAGACGTTGCTCATTCAATCGCACTTCCCCTTCTTCCACCCCATCCTTCAGCTTCTACATTCCTTAGGGTATGTGACCACTTCCCTTGAGGACTTAACAATTCTGATCGAAGGGAAAACCAAACTCGCATGCAGCTAGGTCAAGATAGTTTAGCCTAAAAACAAAGTTTCACCAAGAATCCCCTATTTCTCTCAGCAACGCCTCAAATCATTATGGCCTGATAACTCAGCTTTCAGCAACTAAAGTTCTGACTCCAAAATTGTGTCGGGATTTTGAAGGCCGCTCCATAAACTCTTCAGAATATACTGTGCTGCAAGGTGAGATAAAATATTCGAATACAGCTTCACATGTAGCACGAATGGCTTGTTCCACACAACCAAGATGTTCTGTCCCAAATGAGAAGCCCAGGTGTCAAAGATGTCCACTGGCTGAGACAATCGGACATTTTTCACAAAAGCAAATATTGATGGAAGAACTCAGAGGGTCTCACAGCCTCTGTGGTGAAATAGACATGGTCAAGGTTTCAAATCCATCGAATTGTTGTTCAGAAAGGTCATTTCCCAACATTGCTCGGGCCTGTTAGCTTCTGATGCTGTGAGCAGGCTATCCTTACCGCATTTACACACCTCTTTACGCAGTTATCATTCAGTCTGAAATGAGAACAGCCTTGTGGTTAGCCTATGCAATGGTCCCATAAACGTCTGTATCAAAACACGCTTTCGTCATGCAGCCACTCCTTCCCTGAACACATCGCCCGCTGCTTGTTCTCGCTTCTGCAACTACAGGCCTCAAGAAATATGTGATTTCTAGCCCTGCGATCGAGCGCCTTGTTTTGTTTCTGTGCTGAAAGCTGACCATGAACATTCAAACCTTTATTTTCATTTGCATGGCGCCGCTCTTCCTCCATGGATCCAACAGCTGCTGTAAGCGTTTATCTCTGAATAGGGGCCAAATTGGATTAAAAATCAAAATTCACACCAGACTTTGTGATAAGCGACCAGGCCGCCTGACTGGACAACCGGGCCACAATTGAGGACCTCGGGCTAAATGACGGTAACAAGTTCCAGTCAGGGTCACCGCTCCAGCTCGCCTGAGCCCGATGCTGTTAAAGCGTTACGTAAGGCTGTGATGGACAGAGCACAAACTGAAGTAAACAGATTACGGAAAACTAGCGATCGAGCGCCTTGTTTTACTTCTGTGCTGAAAGCTGACTATGAGAGTTCTAGCATTTTATTTTCATCTTGCATGCCCCCCCCCCCCCAACCCCTCCTCCCCCCCACTCCCCGCCTTTCCTACATGGACCCTGAAGAGGGAACAAGAAGGATTTACATTCCAGAGTGTTGCAGCCCGTGATTCGGAAACGTTGCTTCTGACAACTTTGCTAACTTTGCTGAACGGAAATTAAGACAAAATCTTATTTTTCCCAGTTACATGTGAAGCTTTGAAACCGGCTCCCTAACTGGTATTGTGTGGATTATGGAAATGGAGCGCGGAGCTTGGCTGCAGAAGATTGGTGTCTGAAGTGAATTCTTTGCGAGACATTGCGAGTGACAAAATGAGGCAAAAAGCTGACAAAGAAACATCTTTTCTTCTGGATAACGGGCAAAACTGACGCGGTTGAATGATTTTCAAGAAGGATGATGCATCAGGTTTAATCCGATACAAGGTAAATGTCTGAATTGTGCAGGGAAACTGGGTAACTGCTGCTTCAAGCTAGAAATCCAAGGGTAAATTGGGATCTCACTATCTCCTGTGGAATAGAGTAGCCAGCCTCTCCCCGTTAGTGTAGTGGTGAATATCCCCCCTGTCACGCAGGAGACCGGGGTTTAATTCCCCGCCGAGGAGACAAGTCCTTGCTCGAACTGCGTGCAGTGGAGAGCGTGATCACTCCTTTGAGTCGCAAATGAGTTTTCATTTCCCCATGGCGATCGACCGAAAGAACACCGATTCAGCAATTTGGACAGAGGGCACCTCCGCAAGTATATACCAGGAGCAAATTTTCTGGCCAGTTCAGTTTCTCGAAATCACCTATGGGCACAGGCCATTACCCCTTCCATCCTCTAGACGTCACAGCGCTTACCCAATATAACACATCCCTATGTGTTTCCAGGCACTTTAATAAAACAACATGCTTGGGCACAAGTCAGACCAGACTTGTGATGCTCGATCAGGCCGACTGACTTCACAACCCTCCCACAATTGAGGATCCAGGGCCAACTGACGGCAACAAGTTCCAGGCAGGATCACAACTCCTGCTCGCCTGAGCCCGGGGCTGTTGAAGACTGAGTAAGTCCTGATGGACAGAGAACAAACTGGCATGAGCGCAATGCATTTAGGTGAGCGCTTAACCGGCAAACTCAGAGAACAAAGGACATTTGAAGGCCCGCCAATTTCCATTACCTTCAAAAAATTGGAAAAGTAAAAACTTAGATCAAAAGCGACTCATCCATCGCCCTTCCCCTTCTTCCGTGCCTTTCCTGAACTTGTACATCCCTTATGGTATGTGAACACTTCCCTTGAGGAGATAAAATTTGAGGTCGAAGAGAACAGCAAAGTCACATGCAGTCTCTTTGCTAGATCAAGAGAGTTACGCGTAAAAGCCCAGTTTCAACAAGAATCCCCTATTCCTCACAGCAACGTCTCAAATCATTACCGCCTGATAACTTACACTCTTGCAACTGAAGTCCTGACTGTAAAATTCTTTCAGGTTTTTGAAAGCCGCACTATAACCTCATCAGAATATTCTGTAATTAAAGGTGAGATAATCTAGTCGATTTCACCGTTTCATGTAGATCGCGTCATGCATGGCTTGTTCCACACATCTCAGAGGCTCTCTCGCAGGTGTGAAGCCCGGTTCTCAAAGACGTCCACTGGGTGGGACAATCGGACAATTCTCACACAAGCAAAAGCTGCTGGAAAGATTTAGCGGGCCTGTCAGCCCCTGTGGAAGGAATGACATGGTCAACGTTTCATGTCCATCTGTCTCTTCTTAGGACGGTCATTTCCCAAGATATTTCGGGCCTGGTTGCTTCTGATGATATAAGCAGGTTATCCTCACGACATTTACACACCTCTTTAGGCAGCTAACATTCAGGCTGAAATGAGAACAGCCTTGCCGTTAGCCTGTGCAATGGTCCCATAAACGTCCGTATCAGAACACGGAAATTTTCATAATCTGCAAATCCAAGTGTCTGCTGTACAGGTAATTGGTGAATAAACTACACATATCTTTGTAACTGCCTAATAGTAACACAATGGCCTTGGAACAAAATAGTGTAACTGATACTATTAGTAGCAGATCATATTTCATAACTAAGCAATCGGGACTTTCGAATGAATGATTTTTTTCCCCAAACGACACATAATGGAACCAGCCAGATTCCACGATTAAAATTTTGAGACAAGAATGTAGAAGTCAAATTGTTGAAACACACAAAACTGTTCAACAAGCCGCTGACAATACAGAGGCAACCACTCTTGGGAAAAATATTGTGATAACTTGAATGCCTCTCATCAAAAAGTGGCTTGTGCAGGTTTCCCCCAGCATCATACTTGGTTCAAAGCAACAGGACTTACTCTGACCCCTCTGACTTGCTGGAACGTCAAAGTGAGTGTGGATTTGGGACAGGAACTGGGGTGCATTCCCACTACAGCGAGGCACACATTTTTTTGAATTCATGGCCACTCACATGAGGAAGAGAATTTTCCAGCTACCAATGTCATCGAAGGTAAAATTTCCATTCAAATTGATGAATCTACCAGCCTAAAAAGTAAAGCTGCTCTAGTGGTCCTCCGGAAATGTGAAAGTTATAGGAAGGATAATCCATGTTTCATGAGATTTGATCTGATTGAACTTCCAGGTAAAAGAGCTGATGCCCATACTGATGTAAAGCATTCTCTTGAACACAATCTAGCAAGCTGTTGAGGGTGCTGGTTCCTCAGAGGACTGCAGTCAGAGCCAGGTTTGTGGCATCACGAGGGGCTCGGCTGTACGGGGGATGGGAAGCAAGAGGTAAGGAAGAGGTTTAGTGTTCAGGAATTCATTATGTATGGGAACGCAGGCCTTTCCCTGGCCGAGATGTGGCTCTAGGGCGGTGTGTTGCCCCCCTGGTGACAGGGTCAAGGATGTCACCGAGGAGATATGGAAGGGTGATCAGCAAGGGGCTGTAGCCCATATTGGAACATGGATATTTTGTATATAATTATAATATATGATAAAAACCATAGGGATCAATCCAGTGCATACGTTTTTTTTTAAAAGTTATGAAAGGAAATTAGACCACAGAGCTTTGAAAATTCAATGTAGACAATTCAGCAGCAATATCTTTATCAAAACTTCCCTTTGCTTCAACAAATGATCCGATCAGATTCATTAGACATGATTTCTCATTAACTTATCTGTGCTGCAGTCTGTATTGGTAAAGGCATCTTTTCACAAGTAGAATCTAACATGCCTGAACAGTTTCATAGGTCCAGTGTCTATCGCTCTCTCCTTTGATAAACGGTATAGAACAGACAAACCCTCCAATCCTCTGGTGCTACTCCCATGACCAAGCAGGATTGATGTATTATGGTCAGTGCCTCTGCTATTCCCATCATTCCTTCCCGCAGTGACCCTCATACATCCCATTCTGGCTGGGGAAAAAAAATAAACTTTATTGTGCTATAAAATGTTTTGGTTTGAAAGGGGTTAAGTGAACCTTTGTGCTCAGTGACTGTAATTAACGTCAGCCTCCAAGGATGGTAATTGTTGCATTAGAAGGTTCCCGCTTCTATTTATAAGAGGCTCATTTCAACATGTTATCACACAGTGTCAGTGGGAACATCACCTCCGTCACTAACTGTGATCAGCACCTCCAGCGAGACGGAGAGGAGAGATCACAATCCGAGAACAATAGGTTGCAAAGCTCCAACAATGTATCTGAATCTGAGACAAATAGATGGCGTTGTAACAAAAATAGATCCGAATCTGAGGACAATAAACTGGAATTTTACAACAATTGCGAGGGATTTATCCTTTTGGATTGTCCAGCTTTCCACAGATGATTGGTGGTTAACCTTAGATCATCGGATTCGGTTCGTGCTTTACATTATACAACACATTTACTATCCCATCCTGGCTATTGTTGGAGTGCCTGGTATGTCCCGCTGTCCAATTATTAATTCAATAAATCATATTTAACTAGATCACTATTATTGTCATTTACTCTGCAGTTGAGTCTCTGTATTAATTTATTAACTCTAAAAAACAACACTACTTCCTATAGCATTTTTATTACTTATTGTTTCTTGTTTGATCCTAGTAGGATTCACGGAAGTTATCTTTATTCAGCTATCATGTTTAATATTATCAGTCACCTTGTTATATAACTTTATTTGTTAAATCATTAATGACATCTAGGCTTCGCTAACTCGGCCATAATTTTTTGCCCGCCCCAAATTGCATTGGTGAAGGTGGGGGTGAGCTGCCTTCTTGAACTAATGCATTACATGCGGTGTAGATACACCCACAGTGCTGTTAGCAATGGGTTTCCATGATTGTGACCCAACGACATTGAAGGATCGGCAATATATTCACAGGTGAGGGTGGTCTGTGGCATGGAGGTCTGGAGACCTGTGGTTGGATGGAACGCAAACATGATGGTCTACTGATGTGTCTGCTGCTGCAGCCCTTCTAGATGGTAGCGGTCGTGGAGTCTTGAAAGTGCAGCCTATAGAATTTCGGTGAATTCCTGCAGTGCATCTTATAGTTGGTACACACTGCTGCCACTGAGCGTCAGTGTGGGAGAGAGTGACCATTTGTGGACGCAAATGGCAAGCACTTTGAATGTTTTTGGAACAGGACTCATCCAGGAAACTGGGGAGTGTTCCACCACACTCCTGACTTGTGCATTTGAGACGGTGAGCATGGACTGCTTCAGTATCTGAGGAGTCATGAATAGTGCTGAGCAGTGTGCAATTATCAGCGAACACCATTACTTCTGAAGTTACTATGGAGGGTAGATTATTGGAACCCCGAGTGCAGTGGGCGTTCCAGCTTATTCAGGCGCGTTACGATCCAATCCTTGCTATTATTGGCGTCCCTGGTAAGTCTTACTCTATATGGCTATTATTTCTATAAATCACGTTTGACTGCATTACTCTCCTCCATCAAAATTTGAAGTGTCTTGTGATTGCTAAATGTTTCAACCACTTCAGGAATGATGAGACAAAAGATTATGATAATCAACGATTTCCACAATTTCATTACAAATATATTCTCTTCTAACTTCCTCCATATAACAGACATTTCCGTTTATTAGTGTATCTGCAGCAGTTTCAATGCATCACTTGATGCAGCAACATAATGGAACAGTTCAGCACCTTCAGCCAAACATATATATTTTATTAAATTTGAGCATGTTGTATAATTCCACTGTTTTCACTGTTCCATACAGTAAACCTATTGACGGCTGCGGTCTTCATTCGGAGAAATTGTGGTCTCTCCGATTGTGTCACTCGCTACCTGGTGTCCATGGCAGCAGCGGATCTACTGGTCATTATTTTTGACCTGATATTGAGACACATTCCAATTGTTTATGTGGAATATTTTAATTTCCTGTGGGCCATGCATGTGTGTAATATCCATGCTGTCCTGCTGTATGCAGCCAGTGACTGCTCTGTCTGGTTCACCGTCTCTTTCACCATTGATCGGTTTGTGGCCATTTGTTGCCAGAAGTTAAGAAGTAAGTATTGCACTGAGAAAACGGCGACTGTGGTTCTCGGATCAGTGACTGTGCTGAGCTTCTTAAAGAATATTTTCTGGTATTTTATGCTATCAGATTGGTATTTGCTGAGGAACAACCCATGGTTTTGCGGCATAACATTTGAAGTTGAAGATATATCCGGTCTGGGTAGTTATCGAGTTTCTCCATCACAGTCTTACACCTTGTGTCCCATTTGTCCTGATTCTGCTGCTCAATGTTCTCACTGTCAGACACATTTTAATGTGCAGCAGAGCCCGCAGGAGACTCCAGGCTCACAGCAGTGGGGAGAGGCCCAGAGACCCAGAGATGGAGAGTCGGAGGAAATCCATCATTTTACTGTTTGTTATCTCGGCCAATTTCATTCTGTTGTGGGCGGTGTTAATGGTGTATTCTGTATGGAGGCGGATTTATTATATGGTGTCTTATTCTGTATGGATGGGTGACTATGTGCGGGAATTGGGCTTCATGCTGCAGCTGCTGAGCTGTTGCACAAACACTGGGATTTACGCCGTGACCCAGACTAAGTTCAGGGAGCAGTTGAAGAATGTGCTGAAATATCCCTTTACTCTTATTCTCCGATGCTTTCGCGGATTTGAAGAATTGAATCACTGAGAATTTCCAATATTTTACCACATTGATTTCTCTCTTCCAGCGGGGAGATGAGCTGCCTCTGTTGTGAAAAAGTGGGGGCCAGTCCTGTGCCCATTGTAAAATATGAGGGGGCAGGGACTGTCCGTCTTGTGACAAAGTGGGTTGTCGCCTATCGCTCAGGTGACAGAGCGGATGGTGGATACTGTGACTATGATTAGAGAGCGGGCAGGGCTCTGCGGCTATAGGGAAAGTGAGGCTGGGGCCTTCGCTATGGTGCCAGTGAGAGGCAGGACCTGTTGCTGTGGTCAGCAAAAGTGGGCATTTCCTCTCACTCTGTTGGCAGAAGGGCGAGCGGAGACTCGATCTCTGGTAACAGTTTGGGGAGGGCCCTATCTCTTTGGGGGCAGAGCCAAGATAATACCCGACTTCATGTTTCCTGAATCGGCCACTGCCTAATCCCATTCCTGGTGTCAGCTCTCTCCCTCTTGCCACCTCATACATTGGAGACTAGATGTAAAAGGGGGAGGGGTCGGGTTAAATGTCACCGTTTTCCTGCAGGAAAATAAGAAGAGGAGGGGGGTAACCATGCCTGGGAGTCTGGGCGAGTTTTCTGATACTGCAGGTTCACAGGGGAAGAGTGAGATATACGAGGAATGTGGATGGATGGGGTACTTATATAATTAAATGTAACAATAAATCATGTCCCACACACTTTTCGTGTTTTCAATATATTTTCTATCGATAAAGGAGCTAAGAGAAATTGAGAAAATTATCTTGAAAATGTTAAAAAAATGGCAAGATCCAACACGTTGGGTTAAACATTGCAAATGTACTGCAGAGGAATTACAATGTACAACAAAGTTTTTCTACTTCCATTCTGATTGGGATTAGAGTTTGATAACAGTACCGAATGTGCACATAGCAATCTGAAATAATCCCCAAATACCATTCTCCAGCCAATATCTCCAATCGGAATGAGGAAGGAGTTCATGTAGAAGATCAGGTGTTATAAGTTTGAATGCAGTAGCCGAGGGCACTCAGCACCTTGCCGCAAACTCCAATCCCTGACAGTATTGTTCATTATGCACTCTTGATCAATCTGTTCCCAAAGGCAGAGACGCAGTAACTGAACTTCTCTGAGACTGGCAAAGAGCAGTGCCTGTAGTGGCGGTGAACAGCCAACAGAGGGTGGCATTGGCTCACTTTAATCTCAAAACAGCGAAACGGGTTTGAGAAGAGGATGCGATCTTGGGAGGTGGGATTTTGGAACCATCTAAACACTCACACTCCCAGCCTGTCTGATGCTGATCCTCACCACTCAGTGAGCGGCCCTTAAATGAAAAGGACTCTCTCCACGCCCTTCTCACGCTCCGTGCCCCCTGTCACTCTCTCCACCCCCTCTCCCTCGATCCGTCCCTCTCACGCTCCACACCCCCTCTCACTCCCGCACCCACTTTCCCTCGCCCCGTTCCTCTCACTTCCACGCCCCCTCTCACTCTCGCCCCGCCCTTCTCACGCTCCACGCCACCTCTACTCTCTCCACGCCCCCACTCACGCTCCACGCCCCTTCTCACTCTCCACGCCCCCTCTCACTCTCTCCACGCCCCTTCTCACTCTCCACGCCCCCTCTCACTCTCTCCACGCCCCCTCACTCTCTCCACGCCCTCTTCCTCTTCCCAACCCCTCTCATACTGCCCGCCCCATTTCCCTCTCCCCCCCTCTCTCCCTGCACCGTCTCCCTCTCTCTGCTCTCTCTTCCTCTCCCTGTCACCATCCCCTATAACTGCCCATCCCCTCCACCTGTCCCTCTCACTTCCCTCCCCATTTGGGCACCCAAATTGGGATTAGAGTTTGA
The DNA here is from genome assembly GCA_026770705.1 of Isurus oxyrinchus. Classification (NCBI taxonomy): domain Eukaryota; kingdom Metazoa; phylum Chordata; class Chondrichthyes; order Lamniformes; family Lamnidae; genus Isurus; species Isurus oxyrinchus. The sequence goes on along the minus strand of JANJGN010000091.1, from coordinate 1,958,242 downwards.
TAACAGTACCGAATGTGCACATAGCAATCTGAAATAATCCCCAAATACCATTCTCCAGCCAATATCTCCAATAGGAATGAGGAAGGAGTTCATGTAGAGTGAGAGGGGGCGTGGAGAGTGAGAGGAACGGGGCGAGGGAAAGTGGGTGCGGGAGTGAGAGGGGGTGTGGAGCGTGAGAGGGACGGATCGAGGGAGAGGGGATGGAGAGAGTGACAGGGGGCGCGGAGCGTGAGAAGGGCGTGGAGAGAGTCCTTTTCATTTAAGGGCCGCTCACTGAGTGGTGAGGATCAGCATCAGACAGGCTGGGAGTGTGAGTGTTTAGATGGTTCCAAAATCCCACCTCCCAAGATCGCATGTGCTGTTCGCTCCCATTCCTTGTTTTTGCTGCTCAGTCAAAACTGCAAACTCGCTCTGTTTCCACGCATGTGCGAATGATGCCAGTTCGCGATTCTGCAACTCGCCCCCAGAGCGCGCATGCGCAGCTTGATCTCTTTCTGCAGATGTGCAGTTGCTCTCACGCTGCGCACGTGCATTTCGCTCCCATTCGGAGCATGTGCTTTTACTTCATGGTGCGCAGATGTTGAGCTCACTCCCAACCCGCTCATGTGCAACCCGCTATCAAACCGCGCACTTGCAGCTTGGTCCCATTCCACGCATGTGCAGCCCTTTCCTGGTCCGCGCATGTGCAACTCGCTCCAATTCCGGGCATTTGCAGCTCTATCCCGGTCTGCGCATGTGCATCTCGCTCCCATTTTGCGCATGTGCAGCTCGCTCGCATTCCGCACATTTGCAGCTCACTCCTATTCTACGCATGTGCAGCTCGTTCAATCCTGAGCATGTGCAGCTTGCTCCCATTCTGGGCATGTGCAACTCGCTCCCATACTGCGCATGTGCAGATCGTTCCCATCCTGAGTATGTGCAGCTCACTCCTATTCTGCACATGTGCAGCTCACTCCCATTCTGCGCATGTGCAGCTCACTCCAATCCTGCGCATGTGCAGCTCAGTCCCATTCTGCGCATGTGCAGCTCGGCCACAAACGAGGCCAGCCCTGGAAGGGGAGGTTCTCAGTTTAATGGGTTAGAACAGGACCGGAGTTGCATTAATTGTACAGATCTTTCAAAGAGCTAGTGGCAACATGATGGACCAAATGGCCTCATTCTGAGCTGTATCTTTCCTTAACCCTATGTTGCTGTGATTGCTGTTGCAGTTCTGGTGGATGGAAGATTCCAGACTCTGTTGTCTCAGTGTATCACTGCTCCACACTATATCCAGGCTGGTTACATGGTAATTTCACACTTTCTAATATCAGATGTACATTCACTGTCCAGCACTGTCCACATCGGTTACAATCTTCAATATTTATAAACCTCATTTCAGGTTCACATCCCACCGTGGGACAGGGGGTGGTAACCAGGACAGTTTGTTTTAAGTTGCTTTGGAATCCCTGCTACTGGACCCGAGAGATAACGGTTAATAACTGCAGCGGGTACTTCGTGTATGAGCTGAAGCCGGCGCCAGGCTGTCACGCTGATTATTGCACAGGTACATTATTGTTTATAAATGACACAGGAGGGTGACTCTGGATGTGCCAAGTCACTCACTGAAATAATAATATTCCACCTTCTCCCCGCCGTTGTAAGAACCACAACGAATAAATGTCTGAACGATAAAGTGAACTTTTCACCAAACATCTAGGGACATGAATCAGACCCTGTCGTCATCACAGACAACAAACAGACCCTCCGCTTGATGAAGGAGTAGGTTTTAAAGAGATCGTTAGAGGGGGAGAGAGGTGTGAAGAGGGTTAGGGAGGGATTTACAATTTTTGGAGCCCAGGCGAATGAACACACGACAGGCACGGCTGGGGATCCAGACTTGGAGGAGTAGAGATTTATTTGAGGGTTGTGGTTCTGGCAGGAATATTATTGCCATGGTGTGTGGGGGCTGTGGAACGTGTGGGTGGGGGAGCATGATCATAAAGGATTTCAGCACCAACATAACGGCCTGAATCCTCCACTCACAAAATCTTCTGAGATTGGGTGAAAATTGGGAAATGTGTGATGATCCTGTGGAATTCCTGATGCACACAAAAGCAGTGGAATTGCCCATGAGGATTTAAGTTACGATGGGCCTGATATGCATTGCTGGGACTCTCCACAAGTTTCTTTGGTATAATCACCTATGACTGAGTTACTGAGGGGTATGGGATACAGTAACTGAGGGAAGGGAGATATGGTGACTGACGTGGTTTCGGGTGAAGTGACTGAGGGAAATGAGATGTGGTCTCTGACGGTTTAGGGATTTAGTGACTGAGGGAAGTGAGCTGCTCTGACTGGGGGGTTTCAGATGAAGTGAATGAGAGGAGTAGGATGTACGGCATAACAAGAATGGGATTTAGTTACTGACAGGAATGTTAGATTGCGACAGAGTGGATTTGGATGTAGTGCTTGAGGGTTGAGAGATCCGGTGACAGAAGGGATTGGGATGAAGCGACTGAGGGGAATGTGATGTGGTGACTGAGTGGTTTGGGATATACTGACTGAGGGGAGTTGAATGTAGTGGCTGTAGTTGAATGTACTGGCAATCTCCCATGACCCCTTACTTCATTGTAGATCTAGGGACAACACCAACTCCGAAATCTGAGGAACACTCGACTCGAGAATCCACTGCCCATCCATCACCTCCCCCAGCAACATTGGAAATAAAAGGTATCATCCTGGAGATCATTTTCTACCGAAACACTTCAGACAAAACGATCTCTGCAATCTCATACTGAATGAAGTAGGATATAGTGACTGGGGGAGTGGGATGTTGGGACAGAGGGGTTTGGGATTTAGTGACTGAGGGAAGTGAGATGCGGTGACTGATGTGCTTGGGATGAAGTGAACGAGGGCTTTGGGGTTTAGTGACTGAGGGAAGTGAGATGCGGTGACTGAGGGATTTCGGGTGAAGTGACTGAGAGAAATGAGATGTGGTGACTGAGGGTTTTGAAATTTAGTGACTGAGGGAAGTGAGCTGCTCTGACCGGGGTGTTTCAGAAGAAGTGACTGTGAGGAATGGGATGTAGGGAGTAACAAGTGTGGGATGTAGGAACTGAGAGGAATGTTAAGTTTCGATGTAGTGACTGAGGCTTGTGAGATCTGGTGACTGAAGTGATTGGGATGAGGTGATTGAGGGGACTGCGATGTGCTGACTGAGGGGATTGGCATATACCGACTGAGGGGAGTGGAATGTAAAGGCTGCGTGGAGTGGGAGGCAGTGACAGAGGGGAGTGTGATGTAGTGACTGAGTGGATAGGGATGGATTGTTTGAGGGGAGTGGGATGTTCTGACTGAGGGCATAGGGGTATACTGACTGAGGGGAGTGGGATATAATGACTGACAGGAGTGGGATGTAGTGACTAAGTGTAATTGGAGGTAGTTACTAAGGGCAGTGGGATGCAGTGACTGAGTGCAGTGTGATGCAGTGACTGAGGAGTGTGGGATGCAGTGACTAAGTGTAATTGGAGGTAGTTACTGAGGGCAGTGGGATGCAATGACTGAGTGCAGTGGGATGTTGTGACTGAGGGGAGTGGGATGAAGTGGCTGCCCGGGTGGGACGCAGTGAGTCAGGGGAGTTTGGGTGGAATTACAGAAGGGGAAGTGACACCGAGTCTCAGGGTAGCCATATGGAATGAATGAGGGCAGAGGGTTGTAGTAACTGAGGTGAGTGGGATTTAGTGGCTGAGTGGAGTGGAATAGACCGAATGAGGGGAGTAGGATTTAATGACTGGTGGGATTGTGATGTAGCGATTGAAGGGGGTGTGATATATTGACTGATGTGTCTTGGAGTTAGTGACAGGGGAAAAGACAGGAGTGACAGAGCAGGGTAACATTGTTGGACTTCCAATTGAATATCTGATGCAGTGAATCATTTCTTCACTTTTATTAGCAAGTAAATGATCTCTTAAGTTGATAGCTGCATATCAATCTCCCATGTCTCCTTACTTCATTGCAGATCAAGGGGCAAAACCAAATCTGGAATCTGAGGAACACTTGAGTCGAATATCTACACTCCCTGAAACAACTAGAGCAACAGGAGCTGAAATTCCAGGTGTCAGTTTGGAATAGATATTCCACAGAAAATTTTCACACAACATGATCACTGAAACCTGTAACTGAAGGGTCTGTCATGCACTGACGGATGGGAGTGGGGTATAGCGACTGAGGGGAATGAGCTGAAGTTAGTGAGAGGAGTGGGATTCAGTGACTGAGTGGAATTGGATGTAGTAACTGAGGGGAGCCCATGAAATGATTGGATTGGATGGGATGTTGTGACTGAATGGAATGGAATGAAGTGCCAGAAGGAGTTAAATGCAGTGTTGAGGTGCATTGACTGAAGGGATAATTAAGTTGAGATTTTGGGGATTGGGATGCAGCAATTGACTGAAGGGGGGTTCACTGACCGACTGCAGAGAGATGTAATGATTCAGAGGAGCAGGATGTAATGATTGTTTCCATTGGTCTGTAGTGACTGAATGAAGAGAAATGCAATTTTGGACTGCACTGGGGTTCAGCGACACTCTGGAGTTGGATGCACTAACTGGCTGGAATTGAAACCAGTGTCTTAGTGGAGTGGGAAATAGTGACTGTGCGGAGTGCGATGTAGTGAATGAGGGTTGGGATGTAATCACTGAGGGGAGTTCGATGTAGTGACTGAGGGGAGTTCGATGTAGAAACTGAGGGGAGTTTGATGTAGTGACTGAGGGGAGTTTGATGTAGTGACTGAGCGGTGTAGGCTGTAATGAATACGGGAAGTGGGAAGTGATGACTGAGAGAAGTGATATGTAATAACTGATGGGACTGGGATTTACTAACTCTGGTGAGTGGGAGGTTGGTACTCAGGGAATTGGGATGTAGTGACTGAGGGGAGTGGGAGATTTTGACTAAGTGGAGTGAATGCACTGATGGAGGGGATTGGGATGAGTGACTGAGTGGAGCTGGAAGATATCACTGTTGTGATTGGGATGTAGGGCCTGAGGGTAGTCAGTTGCCATGATTAATGGGTGTCTGATGAAGTGGTTAAGGGGATTCAAATTTATTATCCAGAGGAGTGTAATGCATTGACTGAGGTGAGAATAATGCATTGGCTGATGGAAGTCAGATTTAGCTACTGAGGGGAGGTGGATGGAGAGAGTGAGCGGAGTGGGTTGCTGTGGCAGAGCGGAGTGGGATGTAATTATCGAGGGAAGTGATATGTAATATCTGAGGGTAGTGGGATGCAGTATTTGAGGGGAGTGGGATGCAGTGTTTAAAGGAAGAGGGATGTAGTGAATGGGGGGAGAGGGATTTATTGGCGTGGGAAGTGGGATATAATGGCAGAGGGTAGTGTGATGCACTGTTCCTAGCGGAGAGGGATGCAGTGACTGAGGGGAGTGGGGTGTAGTGACTGATGGGAGTGGGATGTAGTTACAGTGGGAAGTGGGATGTAGTGACTGAGGTGAGTGTGATGTGTGACTGAGGGGATTGGGTTATACTGACTGAAGGGAGTGGAATCCAATGACTGAGGGATGTGGGATGAGGTGACTGAGGGGACTGCAATGTGGTGACTGAGGGATTGGGATATACTGACTGAGGCAAGTGTAATGTTGGGGCTGAGGGGAGTGGAATATAGTGGCTGAGGGGAGTGAGATGCACTGACAGGGGGGAGTGTGATGTAGTGGCTGATTGGATAGGGATGAATTGACTGAGGGTCGTTTGATGCAGTGACTGAGGGGAGTAGGCTGTAAGGAGTGGGGAGAGTGGGATGTGATGTCTGAGAGAAGTCGTATGAAGTAACTGCTGGGAGTGGGATTTACTAACTCTGGTGAGTGGGAGGTAGTGACTCAGGTGATTCGGATGTATTGATTGAGGGGCGTGGGAGTTAGTGACTTAGTGGAGCGAATGCACTGATGGAGGGGATTGTGATGAAGTGACCGAGTGGAGCTGGAAGATATCACTGATGTGATTTAGATATAGAGCCTGAGGGGAGTCAGTTGCCATGATTGATGGGTGTCTGATGAGCTTGCTGAGGGGATTCGATTTTATTATCCTGAGGTGTGCAATGCATTGACTGAGGGAAGAATAATGCATTGGGTGAGGGAAGTGAGATTGAGCTACTGAGGGGAGGTGGATGGAGTGACTGAGTGGAGTGGGTTGCAGTGGCAAAGTGGAGTGGGATGTAATTATCGAGGGAAGTGACAAGTAATAACAGAGGGTAGTGGGAATGCAGTATTTGAGGGGAGTGGGATGCAGTGTCTAAAGGAAGAGGGATGTAGTGAATCGGGGGAGAAGGATGTTGTGCCGTGTGGAGAGGGATGTAATGACAGAGGGGAGTGTGATCCACTGTCTGAGCAGAGAGGGATGCAGTGACTGAGGAGAGTGGGAAGTAATGACTGAGGGGAGTGGCATGTGGTGACTGAGGGGATTGGGATCTACTGGTTGAGGGGAGTGGGATGCAGTGACTGAGGGGAGTGGGGTGTTGAGACTAAGGGGAAACGGATGTAGGGACTTAGGGGATTGGGAGATAATGACTGAGGGGAGTGAGATCTAGTGACTAAGTGTAATTGGAGGGTCTGACGGAGGGGAAAGGGATGCAGTGACTGAGGGGAGTGTGATGTTGTGACTGAGGGGAGTGTGATGAAGTGGCTCCCAGGGTGGGACGCACTGAGTCAGGGGAGTGGGGTGGAATTACAGAAGGAGAACTGACACCGAGTCTCAGGGTAACCAGGGTGAGTGAATGAGGGGGGAGGGTTGTAGTGACTGAGGTGAGTGGGATTTAGTTGCTGAGTGGAATGGAATAGACCGAATGAGGGGAGTAGGATTTAATGACTGGTGGGATTGGGATGTAGCGACTGAGGCAAGTGTGATATATTGACTGATGGCACTTAGAGTTAGTAACAGGGGTACAGACAGTAGTGACAGAGCAGGGTAACATTGTTGGTCTTCCAATTGAATATCTGATGCAGTGAACCATTTCCTCACTTTTATTAACAATTAAATGATCTGTTGAGTTGATAGGTGCACGCCAATTCACCATGTCTCCTTACTTCATTGCAGTTCCAGGCACAACACCAAATCTGGAATCTGAGGAACACTTGAGTGGAAAATCTACTCTCCCTGAAACAACTAGGGCAACAAGAGTTGAAATAGCAGGTATCAGTTTGGAGGAGATATTCCACAGACAATTTCACACAACATGATCACTGCAACCTGGAACAGAAGAGTCTGTTGTGCACTAACAATGGGGAGTGGGGTTTTGAAACTGAGGGGAATTAATTGAAGTAAATGAGCGGAGTTAGATTCCAGTCACTGAGCGGAATTGGATGCAGTGACTTAGGGGAGTGCAATGAAATGACTGGGTTGATTGCGATGTTGTGACTGCATGGAATGGGATGCAGTGACAGAAGGAATTAAATGCAAAGTATTAGGTGAGTGAGGTGCTTTGACTAAGGGAGCAGTTAAGTTGTGATTTTGGGGATATGAATGCAGCAACTGAGTGAAGGGGGATGCTCTGACCGAGGGCAGGGAGATGTAATGATTCAGGGGGTCAGGATCTAATGAGTGTTTCGAGTGGTTTGCAGTGACTGAGTGAAGTGAGATGCAGTGGTGGACGGCATTGGTGTTCAGCAGGACTGTGTAGCTGGATGCACTAACTGGCTGGAATTGAAACCAGTGTCTTCATGGAGTGGGAAATAGTAACTGTGCGGAGTGGGATGTAGTGAATGAGGGTTTTGGGATGTAGTGACTGAGGGGTTTGGGATGTAGTGACTGAGGGGAGTTTGATGTAGTGATTGAGGAGAGTACGATGTAATGAATGCGGGGAGTGGAATGTGATGTCTGAGAGAAGTGGTATGTAGTAACTGATGGGAGTGGGATTTACAAACTCTTTTGAGTGGGTGGTATTGACTCAGGGGATTCGGATGTAGTGATTGAGGGGCGTTGGAGTTAATGACTGAGTGGAGTGAATGCACTGATGGAGGGGATTATGATGAAGTGATCGAATGTAGCTGGAATATATCGCTGCTGTGATTGGGATGTAGTGCCTGAGGGGCATCAGTTGCCGTGATTGATAGAAATCTGATGAACTGGGTGAGGGGATTGGAATTTATGCTCCTGAGGAGTGCAATGCATTGACTGAGGAAGGATAATGCATTGGCTGAGGGAAGGATAATGAATTGGCTGAGGGAAGTGCGATTTGCTACTGAGGGGAGATGGATGGAGAGACTGAGGGGAGTGGGTTGCTGTGGCAGAGGGCAATGGGATGTAATTATCGAGCGACGTGAGATGTAATATCTGAGGGGAGTGGGAAGCAGTATTTGAGGGGAGTGTGATGCAGTGTCTGAGGCAAGAGGGATATAGTGAAAGGGGGAGAGGGATTCATTGGCATGGGCGAGTGGGATGTAATGAGAGAGGGGATTGTAATGCATTGGCTGAGGGGAGAGGGATATAGTGACTGAGGGGAGCGTGAGGTACTGACTGGAGCGGCATGCAGTGACTGAGGGGCGTTGAATGTACTGACTGAGGAGAGTTGGATGCATTGACTGAAGTGAGCGGGATGCAGTTACTCAGGGGTGTGTGATGTCTGACAGGCAGCGGATGCACTGACTGAGGTGCAAGGGATGTAGTGACTCAGGGGTGTGGGTTGAAGTGACTGAGGGGTGTGGGACATTGTAATTAAGCGGGGAGGGATGCAGTGACTTATGTGAGCGGGATGTAGTGATTGACGTGAGTAAAAGCGGTGATTAAGGGGAGTGGGAAGTAGTGGGTGAGAGGAGTGGGATGTTGTGATGGGGGATTGGGATGCATTGATTGAGATTAGTGGGGTGCTGCGACTGAGGAGAGAGGGATGTAGTGTCTGAGGGGTGTGAAAGGAAGTGTCTAAGTGGAGTTGGATGCAGTGACATAGGGGAGTGAGATGTAGTTACTGAGGGGAGCGGGATATAGTTACAGTGGGGAGAGGGATGTGGTGACTGAGGGAAGTGGAAAGCAGTGAATGAGGGGGGTGTAATGTTGTGACTGAGGGGAGCGGGATTATTGACTGAGGGAAGTGGTATACAGTGATTGAGAGGATTGGGACAAAGTGACTGAGTGAATTGGGATTTTGCCACTGTGTGGAGTGGGATGCAGTGATTGATGGGAGTGGAATGCAATAACTGATGGGTTCGGGATGTGGTGACTGTGCGGTGCATTGTTCAGTTCGTGAGATGAATGTTAATATGCGAGAGAGGAGACTGTTATTAATGAGCGAGGGGAGCACAATTTAGTTTCGGAGGTGATTGTAATTAAGAGACCGAGGGGACTGTTATTAAGTGAATGAGGGCATTTTATGTCATTGAACGGTGGAGGGGTTGAATTCAGTGAGTGAGTGAAATAAGAAGTGCTGTCTGAAAAGAATTGGTATGTAATGACAGAGGTGAGCGAGTGACAGTTATTGCGGGAGGTGGGAAGTAGTGACTGAGGGCCATAGGATGTAGCCAGTGACGGGATGCGATGTTGTGACTGAAAGTAAAGGGAGTTTCCCACTGGGGTATAGTGAGGAGTGAGAGGTTGGCATTCTTTGGTGTCGGACTGTCTAAATAATATACAGATTCATTTCAAAATCTTTCCTACAAATTCAATGAAGTCTTGCGGTCATCTGTACTCTGCAATCTCCCATGAAACCCTTACTTCATTGTAGATCCAGGGACAACACCAACTCCGAAATCTGAGGAACACTCGACTCGAGAATCCACTGCCCAACCATCATCTCCCCCAGCAGCTTAGGAAATAACAGGTATCATCCTGGAGATCATTTTCTACCGAAACACTTCAGACAAAACGATCTCTGAAATCTCATGCTGAATGAAGTAAGATATAGTGACTTGGGGGAGTGGGATGTGGTGACAGAGGGGGTTGGGATGAAGTTACTGAAGAGATTGGGATTTAGTGACTGAGGGAAGGGAAATGTGGTGACTGAGGTTTTTGGGGTTTAGTGACTGTGAGATACGGTGACTAAGGGTTTGGGATGTAGTGACTGAAGGGGTTGGGGTTTAGTGACTGAGGGAAGTGAGATGCGGTGACTGGGGTGTTTGGGATGAAGTGACTGTGGGGATTGGTATGCTGTGTCTCAGGGAAATGAGATACGGTGACTGGGCGGCTTGGGATGAAGTGACTGTGGAGAGTGCTAAGCAGTGACTGAGGGAAGTGAGATCCGGTGACTGAGGGGTTTCGGGTGACGTGACTGAGGGAAGTGAGATACAGTGACTGAGCGGTTTGGGATGAAGTGACTGAGGGGAGTAGGATTTAGTAACTGAGGGAAGCAAGATACAGTGACCAAGGGGTTTGGGATGAAGTGACGGAGGGGAGTGGGATTTAGTAACTGAGGGAAGTGAGATGCGGTGACTGAGGATTTTGGGTTTTAGTGACAAAGGCAAGTGAGATACAGTGACTGTGGGTTTTGGATTTTAGTGACTGAGGGATGTGAGATATGGTTACTGGGAGGTTTGTGATGAAGTGACTGAGGGGATTGGGATTTAGTGACTGAGGGGTGGGAGATCTGGTGATTTAAGGGATCGGGATGAGGTGACTGAGGGGACTGTGATGTGGCGACTGAGGGGATTGGGATATATTGACTGAGGCGAGTGGGATGAAGTGACTGAGGGCAGTGGGATGTATTGGCTGAGGTGAGTGGGATGTAGTGACTGAGGGCAGTGGGATGTAGTGACTGAGGGCAGTGGGATGCAGTAACTGGTGGGAGTGGAATGTATTGACTGAGGGGAGTGGGATGTAGTGACTGAGGGCAGTGGGATGTAGTGACTGAGGGCAGTGGGATGTGGTGACTGGGGGCAGTGGGATGGAGCGACTGGAGGCAGTGGGATGTAGTGACTGAGGGCATTGGCATGTAGTGACTGAGGGCAGTGGGACGTAGTGACTGAGGGCAGTGGGATATAGTGACTGAGGGCAGTGGGATGTAGTGACTGAGTGCAGTGGGATGTAGTGACTGAGGGCAGTGGGATGTAATGACTGGGGCATTGGGATGTGTTGACTGGGGGCAGTGGCATGTAGTGACTGAGGGCAGTGAGATGTAGTGACTGAAGGGAGTGGGATGTAGTGACTGAGGACAGTTGGATGCAGTGACTGAGGGCAGTGGAATGTAGTGACTGGGGGCAGTGGGATGTAGTGACTGAAAAGAGTGTGATGTAGTGACTGAGAGCAGTGGAATGTGGTGACTGATGGGAGCGGAATGTAGTGACAGAGGGCAGTGGAATGTAGTGACTGGGGGTAGTGGGATGTAGTGACTGAAAAGAGTGTGATGTAGTGACTGAGGGCAGTGGAATGTGGTGACTGATGGGAGCGGAATGTAGTGACAGAGGGCAGTGGGATGTGGTGACTGAGGGCAGTGGGATGTACTGACTGAGGGCAGTGGGATGTGGTGACTGAGGGCAGTGGGATGTAGTGGCTGAGGGCAGTGGGATGTGGTGACTGATGGGAGTGGGATGTGGTGACTGACGGCAGAGGAAAGCTGTTACAGAGGAGATGGGATGTATTGACTGAGGGGAGTGGGATGTGTTGACTGAGGGGAGTGGGATGAAGTAACTGAGGGGAGTGGGATGTAGTGACTGAGGGCAGTTGGATGTAGTGACTGAGGGCATTGGGATGTAGTGACTGAGGGCAGTGAGATGTGGTGACTGAGGGGAGTGGGATGCAGTGACTGAGGGCAGAGGGATGTTTTGACTGAGGGGAAGGGATGCAGTGACAGAGGGCAGTGGGATGCAGTGACTATGGGGAGTGGGATGTGGGGACTGAGGGGAGTTGGATATATTGACTGCGGGTAGTGGAATGCAGTGACTGAGAGCAGTGGGATGCACTGACTGAGGGGAGTGAGATGTGGCAACTGATAGGAGTGGATGTAGTGACTGCAGCAATAGGGATCTATGGACTGGGAGTTATTCCCTGGGGTACAGCCAGGAGTGGCAGAGCAGGGTGACTTTTTTGGTTTCCAATTCTATAACTAATGAAGTGAAACATTTCCAAAACTTTCCTATGAATTGAAAGCTCTCATTTGGTGATGGATGTACGATAATCCCCTGTCTCTCGTTACATTTTTACAGATCAAGCGACAAAACCATCACCGGAATCTGATGAACACTCGGCACGAAAATCCACTCTCCCTGAATCAACTAGCCCAAAGGAAGGTGACATAGCAGGTTTCAGTTTGGAGGGGATATTCCAGAGAAAATCTCTGGAGGGTGTGTGATATGCTGACTGAGGGGATTGGGATGTATGGACTGAGGGGATTTGTTTGCCATGAATGAGGAGACTGGTATGTAGTGATGAGTGGAGTGGGATGTAGTGCCTGAGGAAGTGTGATACAGAAATTGAGGGGAGCAGGATGCCGTGCCTGAGGAGAATGGAATGTTGTGACTAAGTGGAGTGGGAGGTAATGACTGAGGTGAGTGTGCTGCAGTGAGTGAGCGGAGAGGGATGTCGTTATTGAGGCAGTGGAATGCAGTGACTGAGTACAGTGTGACGTAGTGACTGAGGGGAGAGTGATGCAGTGACTGAGCGGAATGGGATGTAATGTCTGAGGGAATGGAATGTAGTGACTGAGGGAAGTGGGTTTCAGTGCCCAAGGGGAGTGAGATGCAATGACTGAGTAGAGTGTGATTTGGTCACTGAGGGGAGAGTGTTGTCATGACTGAGGGGGTGGAATGCAGCGACTGAGTAGAGTGTGATGTAGTGACTGAGAGAATTGGGAATCAGTGACTGAGGGGAGTGGCATGCAATCACTGAGGGGTGTGGGATATAGTGGCAGAGGTGACTGGGATGTAGTGACTGAGAGCAGTGGGAGGCAGTGGCTGAGGCGAGTGTGTTGTAGTGACTAAGGGGAGTGGGATACAGTAACTAAGCGGAGTGGATTGCAAGGATTTAGGGTAGTGGGATGCAGTGACTGAGGAGAGTGGGAAGTAGTGACTGAGGGGATTGGGAATTCGTGACAGATGAGACGGGAATGAGGTGACTGAGCGGAGTGGGAAGCAATGACTGAGGGGATTTCCATGTCGTCACAGAGGGGAGTGGGATGCAGTAACTGACGAGATTGGGATGCAGTGACCAACTGGATTAGGATGCAGTGACTGATGTGAGTGGGATGTAGTGACTGAGGGGAGTGTGAACCAGTTCTGAGGGTAGTGGGAAGCAGTGACTGAGGGGATTGGGATCAACTGAGTGAGGTGAGTGGGTTGAAGTGACTGAGGAGAGTGTGATGTAGTGACTGAGGGGAGGTGGATTTAGGGACTGAGGGGAGAGGAATTTAGTGACAGAGGTGAGTGTGATGCATTGACTGAGGGGAGTGGGATGTAATGACTGAGGTGAGATTGATGCAGTGACTGAGGGGAATGGGATGTAGTGGTTGAGGGGGATGGGTTGCAGTGACTTGGGAATTGGGATGCAGTGACTGAAGGGAGTGGGAAGCAATGACTGACAGGAGTGGGATGTAGTGCCTGGAGGGGAGTGGGATGTAGTGACTAGGGGAGTGGGTTGCAGTGGCTGAGGAGATTATGATGTAGTGACTAGCGGGAGTGGGAAGAGTGACTGAGGGGAGTGGGATGCAATGACTTAGGGGAGTGGAATGACGTGACTGAGGATAGATGGGAATTAGTGACTGAGCGGAGTGTGATATAGTGACTGAGGAGACCGGGATGTCGTGACCAAGGAAATTGGAATGCAGTGACTGAGAGGAGGGTGAAGCAGTGACAGCGGGATTGTCATGTCATGACAGGGGAGTGGGATACAGTGACTCAGGGGAGTGGGATGCAATGAATGAGGGAGGTGGGATGCAGTGAATGAGGAGAGTGGGATGCAGTGAATGAGGAGAGTGGGATACAGTGACTGAGGGGAGTGGGATACAGTGACTGAGGGGAGTGGGATGCATGAATAAGGGAGGTGGGATGCAGTGAATGAGGAGAGTGGGATGCAATGAATGAGGGGAGTGGGTTATCGTGACAGACGGGAGTGGGATGTAGTGACTGGGTTGATTTGGATGTAGTAAATGAGGGCAGTGGGATGCAAAGAATGAGGGGAGTGGGATGCAGTGAATGAGAGTAGTGGGATGTCGTGACTGACGGGAGTTGGGTGAAGTGACTGAGTTGAATGGGATGTAGTAAATGAGGGCAGTGGTATGTAGTGAGTGAGGGTATTGTGATGTGGTGGGTGAGGGGAGTGGGTTAGAGAGACTGAAAGTCGAATCATGTAAGACTGAGGTGGGTAGGTTCAAGTAACTAAGGGAGTTGTATTTCGTGACTGAGGGGAATGGAAAGCAGTGACTGAGCAGATGGGCTGCAATGATCGAGGGGAGTGGGATATAGTGACTGAGGGGAGCTGGATATAGTGACTGAGGGGAGAGGAATTTATTGAGTGAGATGAGCGGAATGCATTGCCTAAGGGGAGTGAGATGTAATAAACTGAGGGGAGTGGGCTGTACGACAAAGTGGTTTGGGACATAGTGACAGAGTGGAGTGGGATAAGTGACTGAGTGGTGTGGGATGTAGTGACTGAGTGGAGTGGGATGTAGTGACTGAGTGGAGTGGGATGGCCTTACTGAGGGGATTGAAATGTAGTCACTCTGGGCATTGGGATGTAGTCACTGAGTTGTTATTAATGTAGTTAGTGAGGGACAGGGATATTGTGATTGAGGGTAGTGGGATGTAGTGGCTGACGGGAGTGTGATGTAGTGTCTGAGGTGGGTTGGATGCAGTGTCTGAGGTCAGTGAGAGCTAGTAACTTAGGGGAGTTAGGTACCCTGACTGAGGAAAAGGGGATATCGTCACTGTGGGGACTGGGATGCAATGACGGATGGGAGTAGCATGCAGAGATTGATGGAGAAAGCGTTGCAGTGACTGAGGCCAGTGAGATGCAGTGACTGGGGGAGAGAGATGGAGTGACTGTGTAGAGTGGGATGTTGTTACTGAGGTGAGTGAAATGCAGTCATAGAGAGATTGGGATGTAGTCACTGAGTGGTTTTTAATGTAGTGAGTGAGGCGACTAGGATATTGTGACCGACGAGAGGGGGATATAGTGGCTGACAGGCGTTGGTTGTAGTGACCAAGGGGAGTGTGATGTGAGACTGAGGTGAGTGGGATTCAGTGTCTGAGGTCAGTGAGATGTGGCAACTGATGGGAGCTGGATGCCTTGACTGAAGCAAATGCGATATAGTCACTGTTGGGAAAGGGTTGCAACTACTGGGGCCAGTGAGATGCAGTGCCTGAGGGAGTGGGATGTAGTGACTGAGGTGAGGTGGATGTAGTGAGTGAAGGGAGAGGAATGTAGTGACTGAAATGAGTGGGACGCATTGACTAAGGGGAGTGGGATGTAATGACTGACCCGAGTGGGATGTTATGACAAAGGGGAGTGGGAATTTAGTGACTGAGTCGAGTGGGATGGTGTTACTGAGGGGAGTGAGATGTAGTCACTGAGGGATTGGGATGTAGTCACTGAGTGGTTTTTAATGTAATGAGTGAGGGGACCTGAATATTGTGACTGAGGAGAGGGGGATGTAGTGGCTGACTGGCGTTGGTTGTAGTGACTGCGAGGAGTGTGATGTCGGACTGAGGAGAGTGGGATTCAGTGTCTGAGCGGTGTGGGTTGTACCACTGAGGGGAGTGTGCTGTATTGATTGGGGGGGGAGTTGGATCCAGTGACTGGTGGATGTTGGATATAGTGACTGAGGGGAGTGGGATTTAGTGACTGAGTGGAGAGGAATATAGTGACTGAGGGGAGTGAGATGTAGTGACTCAGTGAGTGAGTTGCAGTAACTGAGGGGAGTTGGTTGCAGTGACTGAGGCAAATGGGATGCAGTCACTGCGGAGAGTGGGATGCAGTGACAGAGGGCAGTAGGATATAGTTAGTGAGGGGATAGCGTAAAAGGGACTGAGGGGAGTGGGATGTAGTGACTGAGGGGAGTGGGATGTTGCGACTGAGGGGAGTGTGATGTATTTAATGAGGGGACTGGAATATTGTGACTGAGGGGAGTGGGATGTAGTGCCTGAGAGGAGTAGGATTTAGTGACTGAGGGGAATGGGATCTCGGGACTGTGGGGAGTGAGATGTAGTGCCTCAGCGAGTGATGTGTAGTAACTGAGGGGAGTTGGATGAAGTGACTGAGGTAAATGGGATGTAGTCACTTCAGAGAGTGGGATGCAGTGACTGAGGGTTGTAGGATATAGTTAGTGAAGGGAGTGGGATATTGGGACAGAGGGGAGTGGGATGTAACAACTGAGATGTTTTGGGTTTAGTGCCTGGTGTAAAGCCAGGAGTGATGGAGCAGGGTGACATTGGTGAGTTGAACTGCAAAAAAGTTGAAGGTGAATCATTGTCTGAAGTTTCCTGCCAATTTTACGCTCTCATGAGGTGATAGTGTACTTCAACATCCTATGTCTCCTGGCTTCATATTAGATCCAGGGACAACACCAACTCTGAAATCTAAGGAACATTCGAGTCGAAAATCCATTCTCTCTGAATCAACTATCCCAATAGCTTCTGAAATATCAATTAGCAGTTTGGAGGTGATATTCCACAGAATATGCTCAGACACTATCAGAGCTGAAAACTGGCAGTGAAGATTGCTGGTTGCACTGACTGAGGGGAGTTGATTGTAGTGAGAGGGGGGCAAGGATCAGATCGCTAAGGGGAATGAGTGGAGGTAAGAGTGGGGATAGAGATTCAGTGGGTAAGAGAAGTAGCATGTCGAATTGAGGCTAATGGGAGGTACTGAAAGAAGGGAAGGGGATGCATTGACTGAGGTAATCGGGAAGTATCAAATGAAGTGAGGGGATGCAGTGACTGAGGGGAGTGCGATTATGCGAATGAGGTGAGAGGGATCCAGGGATTGAAGCAATTTGGGTGCAGTGAGTGAGGGGAGCGGGGTGCAGTAACTAAAGGAAGCAGTGTTTAATGACTAAGGGTAGCCGGATGCACTGACAGAGGGAAGTGGGGTTAAGTGACCAAGGGGAGCGGGATACAGTGACTGAGGGAAGTGGGGTTTAGTGACCAAGGGGAGCGGGATGCAGTGACTGAGGGAAGTGGAGTTTAGTGACCAAGTGGAGTGGGATGCAGTGACTGAGGGAAGTGGGGTTTAGTGACCAAGGGGAGGGGGATGCAGTGACTGAGGGAAGTGGGGTTTAGTGACCAAGGGGAGAGGGATGCAGTGACTGAGGGAGGTGGGGTTTAGTGACCAAGGGGAGGGGAATGCAGTGACTGAGGGAAGTGGGGTTTAGTGACCAAGGGGAGTGGGATGCACTGACTGAGGGAAGTGGTGTTTAGTGACCAAGGGGAGTGGGATGCAGTGACTGAAGGAAGTACGGTTTAGTGACCAAGGGGAGTGGGATGCAGTGACTGAGGGAAGTGGGGTTTAGTGAGCAAGGGGAGCGGGATGCAGTGACTGAGGGAAGTGGGGTTTAGTGACCAAGGGGAGTGGGATGCAGTGACTGAGGGAAGTGGTGTTTAGTGACCAAGGGGAGTCTGGCTCTGTCGGTCAGCACATTGGAATTTAATATTTGAGGATAGTTTGTCTAATCCGGCTTCTTTCCCGCTTCCTCCAATCACCCGGTGACAACTCTTCACTCTCACTCTTGATTCAGCCCTGTCCTCCATCGCTCCAGTTGTTTGTCACTTGTTCTCTCCCTCTTGCTCCGTGCCACATGCTGAAGCTTTAGTTTGGCTGCTTTCTCCCAGAATCTGGAGAGTTTGGGCCCGAACAGGTTATTTCTCCATTGAAATGTGGATGATTCTGCAGCTGAGGATTTCTGATGAATCCCTTGCTGAGTAATGTTACAGACTGATTCGCTGTAGTGAAGCATTGATGTCAGGTTTACCAGTAAGTGAGGCTGTTCAGAGCAGAAGGACAGAAGGAATAGGAGCAGGAGCAGTCCATTCGGCCCCTCGAGCATGCTCCCTCATTCAATATGATCATGGCAGCTCTTGGGATTCAACCACACTTGCCTGCCCGCTCCCCATATCCCTTGATTCCTGGAGACACTAAAACTCTGCCGATCTCTCTATAAAAAAATAATTGCAGGAAGCCATTCCTGGCACTGGTCAATCATTCCGAATCTCTGTCAAACCCCTGTTCTTTCGGGATGTGCCTTTAGGGATTGAAATCTGGCGTCCTTCCCCGCTCTGTTCTATATGTGATTCCAGTCCACAGCAATGTGACTGAATCCTCACTGTCCTCTGAACTGGCCCAGGCAGCCACTGAGGTGTATACAGCCGCTGCAGGGAAGGGAGACCAGACGGACAGCAGCGCTTCAACAAGGCACCTACCCACCACCTTCACATGGTCAGTTATGGATGGACAGTAAATTCTGCCCTTGCCCGCGATGCAGACACACAACAAGTTAAAACAAATCAAAACCGTGTATTCGCTTCGTGTGGAATCATTGCATACACGGGCTGCTAAG
Source organism: Isurus oxyrinchus (assembly GCA_026770705.1). Taxonomy (NCBI): domain Eukaryota; kingdom Metazoa; phylum Chordata; class Chondrichthyes; order Lamniformes; family Lamnidae; genus Isurus; species Isurus oxyrinchus. Next base: position 1,939,791 of record JANJGN010000091.1, on the reverse strand, counting down.
CTTCTCAGTCAATGGTTCTGCCTCTGTGTCACTTGAAGCTTCATCTCTCTCTCTCTCTCTCTCTTTGTCTCTCCCTAGCTGTCTCTCTACCACTGCCTCTCTGTCTCTCTCTGACTGTCTCTCTCTCTCTCTCTCTTTCTCTTTGTCTTTCCCTATCTGTCTCTCTATCACTGCCTCTGTCTTTCTCTGTCTCTCTATGTTTCTCTCTCTGTCTCTCTCTGTCACTCTCTCACTGTGTCTCACTGGCTCTCTCTCTGTTTGTCTGTCACTCTCTCTCTCTTTGTCCCTCCCTATTTGTCTCTCTACCTCTGCCTCTTTCTCTCTCTGTCTCTCCCTGTCTCTCTCTCACTGTGTCTCACTGCCTCTCTCTCTGTTTCTCTGTCACTCTCTCTCTCTTTGTCCCTCCCTATTTGTCTCTCTACCTCTGCCTCTTTCTCTCTCTGTCTCTCCCTGTCTCTCTCTCACTGTGTCTCACTGCCTCTCTCTCTGTTTCTCTGTCACTCTCTCTCTCTTTGTCCCTCCCTATTTGTCTCTCTACCTCTGCCTCTTTCTCTCTCTGTCTCTCCCTGTCTCTCTCTCACTGCCTCTTTCTCGACCTCAGCCTCTCTATCCCTCTCTCTGCCTGTCTCTCTATCTCTCTGTCTCCATCTCTTTCTCTTTGTCTCCCTACGTGTCTCCTTCCCTCCTTCACTGATTTTTATGTCGATAATTGTTTAATATTTCCGTACTCTCCCTGATGCCAATATCCCCCTCGCTCTCTGTTGCTCCATCTCGTTATGTCTCGGTGACTACCCTCATCTCTCCATTCTCGAGTTGTCTCCTTTGTCTCAATATGTCTCTGACTGCCTCCTTCGTTTTATTTACCTTACTTTACTGGTTTCCTCTGTTATTTCTCGCTCTGCCTCTTCATGTCATTGTTCACCGCGCTCCCTCTCTCTCCTCTCTCTCTGTTTTATTCTCTCACTGTCTCTCTCTCCGACCCTCTCTCTGCCTGTCTCTCACCCTCTCACGTTCTCTCACTCTATCTCTCTCTTCCTGTCTCTCTCTTCCTCTATCGCTCTCTGTCTCCCTATTCCACTCTGTCTCTCTCTAGCTCTCTCTTCCTGTCTCTCTTACTCTCTCCCTCTCTGTCTCCCTCTCCCTCTCTGTCTCTCTCTAGCTCTCTCTTCCTGTCTCTCTTCCTCTCTCCCTCTCTGTCTCCCTCTCCCTCTCTGTCTCTCTCTAGCTCTCTCTTCCTGTCTCTCTTCCTCTCTCCCTCTCTGTCTCCCTCTCCCTCTCTGTCTCTCTCTAGCTCTCTCTTCCTGTCTCTCTTCCTCTCTCCCTCTCTGTCTCCCTCTCCCTCTCTGTCTCTCTCTAGCTCTCTCTTCATGTCTCTCTTCCTCTCTCACTTTCTGCCTCTCTCTCTCTTTGTCTCTCTCTCCCGTCTCTCTTTGTGTCTCCAACTCTGTCTCCTTCTCTTCGTTTCTTCTTCTGTCTCTCTCTCTCTCTCCCTTTGTCTCTTTCCCCCGTCTCTCCTTCTCTCTCTTTCTAAATGTCTCTCCATCTGCCTCTTCCATTTCTATCTGTCTCTACCGCTAATTTTTTTTCTCTGTATTTCTCTTTATCTCTGACAAGATGTAAACAAGGGATGAAAATGATATAAGGAGAGGTAACAAGTGGCGGGCAGTGAAGTGAAAGAATACAGAATGCTAGTAAGGGAAGTGGAGAATTGAGATAAGGTGGAATGAGATGAAGAGAGATCTGGAGAGAGGGAGAACGAATAAAGCCGGTGATAAACTGCATTAGAGGAAACAGAAATTAAACCGAAGTGAGGGTTCTGAATACAAACTGTGCCGTATGTAAAATTCTGAGTGTGTTTAACCTCTTGATGTTGTGAGTGTTGTTTTTAGATACTAACTACAAGATGATTCGTGTGAAGGTCACTTCAGTGAGAGGGCTCAATGAAGAGAGAGCGAGAGATATCATTATGGATCGGGTGAGAGACTGCACTGCACTCAGGACAAACATGAGAGGCACCAGATCCTCCCTTTCACACTCTGTATTCACCGATCGCGAGCTCCCCCCCTCAGATAATGTTCCAATTTTCCCTCTGGTTATTCTCCTGCCCATTGATCAGAAACTGAACTGGCCTCGTCATTTAAATCCTGTGGCTGCAAGAGCAGGTCAGCGGCTGGGACTCCTGCAGCGATTAACTCACCTGCTCACACCCCAAAGCCTGTCCACAATTCACAAGGCACAAGTCAGGTGTGTGATGGAATACTCTCCACTCGTCTGGATGAGTGCAGCTCCTGCAACACGCAAGAAGCTTGACACCATAAAGGACAAAGCAGCTCCGCTTGATTGGCACCAAGTACACAAATAATCACTTCGGCCACCTCCGACACACAGTAGCAGCAGTGTGTGTACCATCTACCAGATTCACTGCAGCAACTCACCAAGGCTCCTTAGACCCACAGTAGCAGCAGTGTGTGTACCATCTACCAGATTTACTGCAGCAACGCACCAAGGCTCATTAGACACACTGTGGCAGTAATGTGTGTACTATCAACAAGATGCACTGCAGCAACTCACCAAGGCTCCTTAGACACACAGTAGTAGCAGTGTGTACTATCTACAAGATGCACTGCAGCCACTCACCAGCGCTCCTTAGACACACAGTAGCAGCAGTGTGTGTACCATCTACCAGATTCACTGCAGCAACTCACCAAGGCTCCTTAGACCCACAGTAGCAGCAGTGTGTGTACCATCTACCAGATTCACTGCAGCAACTCACCAAGGCTCATTAGACACACTGTGGCAGTAATGTGTGTACCATCAACAAGATGCACTGCAGCAACTGACCAAGGCTCATTAGACACACTGTGGCAGTAATGTGTGTACTATCTACAAGATGCACTGCAGCCACTCACCAGCGCTCCTTAGACACACAGTAGCAGCAGTGTGTACTATCTACAAGATGCACTGCAGCCACTCACCAAGGCTCCTTAGACACACAGTGGCAGTAGTTGGTCCACTACCAACTAAAAGAACAAGGGCAGCGGATAATGGGAACACAACCACCTGGAATCCCACATCCCGCGACTGAACAGTAAAAGGAGATATTTCTCATGATAAATCCATATCTCACACATTCGGACATCCTGTCCAATCCCTCCCTTACTTTTGACATTCATCCATCATTTCTTCTGTTTGCTGCAGTTCCAGAAGGATCAATGTCTAATCGGCTTGAAGCGGGAAGACATTCAGTGTACAGGTGTGGACCATCCGGAACCGTGAAAGAGATGGAGAGGGTCACGGAGCAGCTGTGATCCCATCTCCGTGTGTTTTACAAACTCGCTCGATGGCGGCTCTGCTTTAACTTCCGCATCTTTAACACAATGAATCTGTCAGCAAAGTGATCATCTACAGCTAGACATGTGTGATTCTGTTACCCCTATTGATTCAGCTCCACACTGCAAGGGTGGGGGGCAGTTGTTCAGCTTTTTCTTTGTTAAATAGAGAATGATTTCCCTGTTTTAAATGAGTGACCTCTGGTCAGGCTGAAGCCAGACTGACCCTTCCAGCTCCGGCCTGTTCCAGGAATGAAGTGATCTCCTGTTTAATGAAGGTGTTTGATTAAAGATCTCCCTCTGTGTGCAGGCCCTAAAGCCTCATGGAGCTGTGAACACTGAGAATGGGCACAGGGACAACAGATAGACCCCAGTTGAAGGTCAACATCTGGGAGGATATCAAGTTTTTAGTCAATGTATCTGTAGAATGGGGGCATAATTGTGTGCTGCGCTTTGCATAGTCAAAAATAGACACAAAAGTCAAGATAGCATTAGATATTAGAGTAATTGTGTGTGAAAATAGCTGTGTTAGACCTGCTGTATAAACATATATAGACGTTGGTGTGATAGGAAGAAAATGTGAGGGGAGCAGCTGAATTATCTGAAGTTATTGATACGAGGTGGATTGATTGACATATACCTGACAGGGAATTTAATTCCTGAGAAAATGAAAAGTGATTATTTTTTCTTCCATTTTCACTGACGAGCATCAATCGAAATGCTGTGAAATGACCCACTGACCCTGCAGGGTAAACCTGTCAAACTGCACAGGTCAGCAAGCAGGGCTTCCATTGATGGACAATCAGACAAGGAAATCTCTCCATTAGAAAGGCATCAATAAAGGGCAGAATGCAAGGAGCACTCCAATTGCACGGGTTTCAGTGGGTGAATACTGAGCTTACAACTGGAACACGCTGGAGTCTCTGACAATCAGCTCTGATAGGACATCTGATTGTTTTAAAATTTTGTGTGTCAATGTTATCGCATTAATTTTGTGCTCAATAAATTCTTGAACGCTTCACCTGAACATTTTAAGAAGTTCCTTTTTTAATGGAATGGCTGCATTATCTGAAATATTTCCGCCTATCTTTGTCTGGATGGGTGTGTGAGTGCTGAGTTGATTCCACATTCCCAGCTCCCAGGGTAAAAGCCTCTTCTCAAACCCGTTTACTGTCTTGAGATTAAAGTGATACAACGCCCCCTCTGCTGGCCACGCAGCGCCACTACAGGCGCTGCTCTCTGCCAGTCTCAGAGAAGTTCAGTTACTGCATGGCTGCATCTGGAAACAGATTGAGTAACTGTGAATATTGAATAATATTGTAAGGGATTGAAGTTTACAGCAGGGTGCACAGTTCACTCGGGTGGTGCATTCACTCTTTCACCACCTGATCCTGGATATGAACTCCCTCCTCATTCCTCATTGGAGATACTGGCTGGGGATGTTAGTTGGGGATTATTTCAGACTGCTATGTGCACATTAGGTACACTTATCATTCTCTAATCCCATTCAGAATGGGGGTAGGTAAATTTTGCTCCATTCTGTAATTTCGCTTCAATACAAAATCAATGCATAACCCCACACAATGCATCTTGTTAAAAGTTTCCATACGTTTCAAGTAAAATTTTCCAAGTTTCTCACACTGATCCTTTCCAAATGGAAACAAATAATTTGAAAGCACATGAAACATAGAGAATTGTTTGTTAGAGTTCTTTATATCGGAAGCCCACAGTGCTCACAACCCCCATCCCTCCATCTTCCTGGTATATCTTTATCTGCCCCAGTCAATGTGTAGCAGGAGCAAGCTCGCCCCAGTCTACCTGGTACGTTTTCCCTCTTCCTGTTCTTATTTCCCTGCAGGAAGAAGTTGGCATGTAACCACGCCAGTCTACCCCCTTACCACATCTATACTCCAATTTTAAGGGCACTAGAGGGAAAAAGCTGAAACCAGGATTTGGATTAGGTCGAGGCCGTCCAGTGAACATGAGCGCAGGTGCTAGCTTTGCTCTGTCCCCACGCTGTTACCAGATTCATTGTCTCCACTACACCCTCTGCCAGCAGAGCCAGGGGGAATGTCCCACTCTGCATCCATTGCAACAGGCCCTGCCTCTCACTGATTCCAGAGCGATGCGCCACGTTCCCCCTCTCCCAAAAACGCAAAACCACCAGCTTTCACTGTCCCCATGATATAGTCTCTTCCTCTCTTGGATCTGCAGATCCCTGTTAATAAGGGCTGAAGATGCCGCCGACACGATGAGCTAACATTTTGAGGAGTCACCCTCCTTAAGAGTTTCAGGAAGGGTCCATGGAGACTGACATTAATTCCAGACACAGAACAAACAGGTTCTGTTAAACCCGTCAATCCAATTCTTCTTGCACCCAACTGACGTCGTCCATTTACGTGGTCCAGCTGGGACATGTTAGAGTTTTTGAGGGACAGAGTAGTGTGAAGAAAGAACTGAGATGTAGAACATTGCCAAATAGTGGAGTTGTGACAGAGAGAGAGAGTGAATGAATGTGACAGAGATAGATACTGTGAGTGCACGTCGCACAGAGAGGGGGAGAGGCTGAGTGTGTATGAAGGAGAGAGTGTAAATATACATGCCAGAGGGAGAGACCATGAGTGTGTGTAGGAGAGAGAGAGGGGAGTCAGATTATGTGTGACAGAGAGAGGGAGAGAGTGTGAATGTTTGTGACAGAGGGAGAGACTGTGAGTTTTTGTCACAGAGAGGGAGTGGGTGTGAGTGTGTGTAACAGAGAGAGGGAGAGACTGTGATTTTCTGTGATGGAGGGAGGTAGATATTGTGAATGACTGTGACAGATGGATAAAGTGTGAGTGGTTGTCAAAGAGAGAGGGGGAGAGCCTGAGTGTGTGTTACAGAAAGAGGGAGAGAGTGTGAATGATTGTGTCAGAGAGACCACGTGAATGTGTGTGTGTGAGAGAGGGACTAAGTGTGAGTGTGTCTGACAGAGATACAGAGGATGTGAATGTCCGTGACAGCAGGTGTCAGTGTGAGTGCATGAGTGGGGGAGTGTGTTTGTGTGTTACAGAGTGTCAGAGAGTGTGAATGCCTTTGACAGAGAGAGGGTGAGAGTATGAGTGTGTATGCTGAGAGGGAGAGAATGTGAGTGCTTGTCATAGAGAGAGGAGGCGAGTGTGTGTGTATGTCACACAGAGGGGGACTATAAGTGTGTGTGGCAGGGAGAAGCGGATAGTGTGAGTGTGAGCAACAGAGAGAGCGGGATTGTGTGAATGTGTGTGACAGAGAGAAGCGGATATTGTGCGTGTGTTTGACAGATAGAGAGAGATTGTTCACTTGTGCGAGAGAGCTTGTGCGAGCCTGTGTGTGTGTGACAGAGAGACGGAGAGTATGTCTGCGTGGAAGAGAGAGTTTGTTCGTGTATCTGACAAACAGAGGGAGAGAGTGTGAGTGCTTGTGACAAAGAGGGGGCGAGAGTGAAGGGGAGAGTGTGAGTGTGTGTGACACAGACAGGGAGAGAGTGTAAGTGCTTGTCATATAGAGAGGACGAGATTGTGATTGTGTATCACAGGGAGGGGATAGAGTGTAGGTGTGCGTTATAGTGAGGGGGAGAGTGTGCTTGTGTATGGCAGAGGGAGGGGGATAGTGTCATTTTGTTCATCACAGGGAGGGTATAGAGTGTGAGTGTGTGTGACGGAGAGAGGAAGTGATTGTGAATATGCATGACAGAGAGGGGGAAAGTGTGAGTAGGTGTGACAGAGAGGGTTGGATAGTGTGAGTGTGTGTGACAGAGAGAGGGGTGAGTGCTTGCGTGTGAGTGCTTGTCATTGAGAGGGGGCGAGAGCGTGAATGTCTATGAAAAAGAGAAGGGGAGAGTGCGAGTGTGAGTGACATAGAGGGTGGGAGAGTGTGAGTGTGTGTCGCAGAGAGCGGGGTGAGGGTAAGTGTGTGTGAGACAGAGAGAGGAAGAGTGTGTAAGTGCTTGTCACTGAGAGAGGGCGAGAGCGTCAGTGTGTTTCACAGGGAGGGAGAAGATTGTGAGTTTATAAAAACTATAGGAACAGGCCCTGCCTCCGCTTCCAAACTAGAGCAAAATGCCCCGCCTGCATGGAGCAATGGGGCATCATGCTCCGCCTCTCCTCTGACACTGAAGCAACAGGTCCTGCTTCAGGCCCAAAAATGGAGCAACAGACACCAACTCCTCTCTGACAAAAAGGAACAGGCCCCTCCTCCGCTCTGACCAGGAAGCAGCAGGCCACACCTCCACTCTGACAATGCAGCAACAGGCCCCTCCTCCGCTCCAACCAGGAAGCAGCAGGCCACAACTCCACTCTGACAATGCAGCAACAGGCCCCTCCTCCACTGCGACCAGGAAGCAGCAGGACACACCTCCACTCTGACAATGGAGCAACAGGCCCCTCCTCCACACCGACCAGGAAGCAGCAGGCCACACCTCCGCTCTGACAATGGAGCAACAGGCCCCTCCTCCACTCTGACCAGGAAGCAACAGGCCACACCTCCGCTCTGACAATGGAGCAACGGGCCCCACCTCCACTCCGACCAGGAAGCAGCAGGTCACACCTCCACTCTGACAATGCAACAACAGACCCCTCCTCCACTCCAACCAGGAAGCAGCAGGCCACACCTCCGCTCTGACAATGGAGCAACAGGCCCCTCCTCTACTCCGACCAGGAAGCAGCAGGCCACACCTCCGCTCTGACAATGGAGCAACAGGCCCCTCCTCCACTCTGACCAGGAAGCAGCAGGCCACACCTCCGCTCTGACAATGGAGCAACAGGCCCCGCCTCCGCTCCGACCAGGAAGCAGCAGGACACACCTGCGATCTGACAATGGAGCAACAGGCCCCTCCTCCACTGCGACCAGGAAGCAGCAGGACACACCTCCACTCTGACAATGGAGCAACAGGCCCTTCCTCTGATCCGACCAGGAAGCAGCAGGCCACACCTCCGCTCTGACAATGGAGCAACAGGCCCCGCCTCCACTCCGACCGGGAAGCAGCAGGCCACACCTCAGATCTGCCAATAGATCAACAGGCCCCTCCTCCACTGCGACCAGGACGCAGCAGGCCACAATTCCGCTCTGACAATGGAGCAACAGGCCACTCCTCCACTCCGACCAGGAAGCAGCAGGCCACACCTCCGTTGTGACAATGGAGCAACAGGCCCCTGCTCCATTCCGACCAGGAAGCAGCAGGCCACACCTCCACTCTGACAATGGAGCAACAGGCCCCTCTTCCACTCCGACCAGGAAGCAGCAGGCCACACCTCAGATCTACCAATAGAGCAACAGGCCCCTCCTCCACTCCGACCAGGAAGCAGCAGGCCACACCTCCGCTCTGACAATGGAGCAACAAGCCCCTCCTCCACTCCGACCAGGAAGCAGCAGGCCTCACCTCAGTTCTACCAATAGAGCAACAGGCCCCTCCTCCACTCCGACCAGGAAGCAGCAGGCCACACCTCAGATCTACCAATAGAGCAACAGGCCCCTCCTCCACTCCGACCAGGAAGCTGCAGGCCACAACTCCGTTGTGACAATTGAGCAACAGGCCCCTCCTCCACTCCGACCAGGAAGCAGCAGGCCTCACCTCAGATCTACCAATAGAGCAACAGGCCCCATCACGCTCTGGCATAGGTGCAACAGGCCCCGCCTCCCTCTGGCAATGCATCAAAGGGACCCATGCCAGCTGTGACAATGGAGCAACAGGCCTCGCTCCCGCTCTCACAGTGGATCAACATGTCCCGCCCATGTTCTGGTAAAAGAGCCTCATGCTCTACCCCTCCCAATGTTCTAGTCAGCCAACGTTCTGTCCATGTTACTGTGTGACCCCCCGATATGCTGAGCTTATGTTTTCAGCAAACACTTTTCATGTGGCAGCTTATCAAATGCCTTCTGAAACCCCAAGCACAGCAGATCTACAGGTTCCCCTTTATCCATGGTGCAAGTTGCAGCATCAAATAAATCGGTTCACCATGAGTCCTCTTGCATAAAAGCATGCTGACTCTCGCCTGTTAACTTTAGTTTTTCCAAGTGGCCGGCGAGAACCCCGTTGGCGATCAATTCTAACACCTTCCCCATGACAGGCATCAAGGTAACTTCCCTATCATTCCCTGATTTCTGTTCTCTCCCTTCTTGAACAGAAGGGTTAAATTTATTGATTTCAGGTCTGATGAGACCTTTCCAGAATCTAGCGAATTTGGGAAAATTAATGCCAGCACATACACGACCTCTACACCTAACGTTGCAGAAACAGAACTTGTCCACCTTTCAGGCCTGTGAAGTGAACATGCACCTTGATAAGATTGTTAAAAAATATATTTTTGGAGTCATAGCAGCATTCAGGAAAGAGGCGCCTGTGCCATTTGGTGCTGTCAGGCACATTAAAGGAAGAATATACTTGTGGCACACTCTGGTTGGGGATTGCCTCACCGTGCCTGTCCCAGATGCAGCTAAACAATCTCAGCAAACTGGCAGATCAATTGAAACCAGAGAATCTCCCGAAACTCCAACCATCTCCACGGTGACCTGGCATCTTCTGTTATCTTGTCAAATAGATCTTCAGTTTACACATCCTTAAATTGAAAATATTGCACTGATATGAAGAAACATATGGACGTTACAGACCCTCAGTGCTAATTCATGACGCTTGCACTAATTTAGCTCCAAAAGTTCAAAAAAGTACTTTTTCACCGCCGGCCCTGAGTGAAATGATTGCAACCCCCATCTCTACACAGGGAGGCTCACAGAGTGCCATGGGATCTTTGATGTCCACCTGTGAGAGCTTGCAGGGCCTCAGTTTAAAGTCTCATTTGAAAGCCTGCACGTCTGACACTGTCACACTTCCTCAGTAATTCACTGAAGTGTCAGCCTAAATTATATAAAGTGAGATTTAAACCAAAGCCCTTTTGACCTGGGGGCCATGAGGCTACTGCTGAACCACTTTAAATGTTAAAAACTCAAGAGGGACTTTTTTATTCCTTCAATAAACCTTTGTACATTTTCTTGTCTTTACAGAACATAAGATCCCATATTTCACACAGGACCCCAACTCCTACATTACTCTGCCCATCATAAAGCCTGCCTACCATGAGTTTCAAATCAGGATAACATTCCACCCAGATGCAGCTGATGGTAAGAATTCCTACCCTCTGCGTTTCTCATAAAAGCTCTGAATTACGCTCAAGTAAAGAAACCATTCAGTGACTCACCCAAGCGACCTTCATGTGTGAAGTGCGGGTTAGCGGGTGGAATTTGGAGAAATGACATTGAATCTAACCCTCTCCTCACTTGACACCAAAATAGTCCAACGGCAGCTTCTATGTGAGTGTAGCTCAGTTACAGTCCATAGCCTCCAGTAAGAATATTACTGTGGGGACCTGATCAACAGGAGATCCTACTAGAAAATTAATAGTTAAACATGTTTGATATATGTGCTTGTTTTGATTTGCTCCATCAGTTGCTGATTTTGTTTTAGATGATGAGTTCCGATTAAATCCCTACAGTCTCAGAGCTAAGATTCTTCCCAACCAGCTCGCTCAATGGTGTCATCGGCACTTACTCTTTAGATATCAAACAAAATGGAGGGGCAGTCGGGGTCGATCCTGATTTCACTATGAGAGAGATCATCCATTGTTTTAGTACCCGTGACCTTTCTAATCCGGCCGGTTATATCTGGGATGAGAGGAAAGAATGTCTTATTCAAATAGTAAGTGGTTCTGGACTGCAGTGGACAGACTGGAAGTTTGGTGGGTTCAGGTTCAATCGAGGCATTCAAGAGGCCATTACATGATTATTTACATGGACAACATATGAAGAGTTACAGGGACAAATCAGGAGGATGGCACTGAGCCATGATGCTCATTCGGGCGGCAGGTTTAGACACGATGGGCCAATGGCCTCTTTCTGCTCAGTTGCAATTCTGCGATTCTGTGATTCTCTTATTGTTTCAGGTGTCCAGAACTTTAACAGTGAGAACATGTCAGTCCGTTGAATACACGACTACCTTATTGCGTAAAAACGTGGAGGAGGGGGTGAGTGCTAATTGAGGGGGGCGGGGGACTGTAAGAGGGTCAGTAATGAGGGAGTGCTTCACAAACCGAGTGTCAGTACTGAGGGAGTGACTCACTGTCATTCACTCTGTACTGAGGGGGGCAGTGCACTGTCAAATGGTCATTGCTGAGTGAGCGCTGCAATCACGCATTGCCTTATGTGGATTACAACCTTCATGCTTAAGGGGTTGTTCCAGATCACGACCTCTTGTCTGAAAATTATCTTCACCTGAGTTTAAAATATCTACCTCTGACATACTCGTGCTTGGTGACTGAAGAAATGATCCACCACACCCTCAGTGAAGGATTCCAACAGCGATCGTACTCTTCATCAAGATTATTCTTTGAAAACAATATAATGCTCAGCTATGATACAAATACATGTGTATTATAATGGTCCGTGGCTCTCGTTATAAAAATTATTTCCCTCGTCAGGAACGTGCAGTGTTGAGCTCTGTGAAGTCGTGTACAGAATACTGTGTGAGGCATTCTGTTTCCTATCTTATTTCAACATTTATTCAAGAGCCAGAACTTGCAAAACACTTTAAATAGTTCAGTACATTGAACGTTAAACATATACAAAGATGGAAAGCATAATCTTAATTCTAATATAGAATCCAGAACATAAAACTATTCAATGCTACAGTCAGAAATATCTTATAATCGTGCATCAAACTTTAAAGCAAATGGTTGCCTTAAGGAACAAGAAGAGTGAGCTGATAATGGTCAGCGCAATGAAGTTTGAAATGAGCAGCCACGCAGACAGCTCTAGTGAGAAGCAGAATTTCAACACTGCTGGCTTTTCAGTGGTATGATTTCCTAACTATCTGTTAATTTTGATTGAATTATATTGCCCTTAGCAACCGTAGTGTTGCTTCTTTGAATAAGCTCTTTTATCTTAAGGTTCTGTTATTCACTGCTTTTCATAATGGTTTAGTTGTTGTGGACGTTCTCACTCTATGGTCACTGTGAGAGATTTTATGTACAATAAATGTTTGTAATATGTTCTAATAACAACTCTTACAACCAGTTTACCTTGTTTCAGTATTCGCATCATCTGTATTATTCTAAACCACTTTATAAACTTTCCACAGAATGTTCTTATAATATATATATATATATATATACATAATATATATATGTATTTCCAATTAGATTATTGAAAGTCTATATCCCCGCGGCAACGGCCCTTCAGAAAGCTTTCTGATCATGTTCACTTCGAAATGAATATAGTCCACTAGAACTTAGTGATATACATGACCAGGTTATCAGGATTCTTTCTTAAAACATCAATAACTCCAAAGTGTACACTAACTTATCATTTTTTTAATGTTACTATCGTTTTATTATGCTTTTGCTAAATGTTGAAACTTTATCACATAGACAGAATAAACATATTCTGATGATTTTTTTTTTCCTGGAGATTGCCCATATCTGGTACTGGATTCCGAAAAGGGCTTTTGAAATTTCAGTGAATTGTCACAACATGAGGACATGTTCCAATGGTACTGTGATGTATCTGTATGTGAAAAGTAACCTGTGTGAAGCTTTTATCCGTCTTCTACACCTTAACAAAGAGTGACCGCAGATTCAATTCTAAAGTAAAATGTTCGAATCATATTCAACCTCACTATTTCTATCTTCCATCAAAGGCTGTAGGCTGAGTGGTTGGAGAATATGAACTATTGGAAGGTGCAGAATTAGAGAGTGCTGCACTGTCGGTGGGTTAGGAAAGATGGAGAGCTACCCTGTCGGAGGCTCAGTGCTGCGGGAGTGGCACACTATCGGATAGTCAGTACTGAGGCAGTGCTGCACTCTCGAAGCGTGTGTATTGAGCTGGTGCTGCACTGTCAGTGGTTCAGTATTGAGGTATTGCTGCACTGTGGGAGGGTCAGTATTTAGACATTGATGCACTGAAAAGGGGGTCATAGACAGTGAGAGCTGATATAAAGGCGGGGCAGTAAAGAAGGGAATCTGCAGTGTTGGGGCGTCAGCATTTTTTGAGTGCTGCACTGTGAGACGGTCAGTTCTGATGGAGTTCTGATCTATGGGAGAGGCCGTACTGATGAAAAGCTGTGCTGTCAAAGGGTCAGTGTAGAAGGAGTGCTGCACTGTCAGAGGGTCAGCACAGAGGAGAGATGTACTATCGGAGGGTCAGTCTGAGGGTGCACCACACTGTCAGAGGTTCAGTGCTGAAAGAATGCATTTTGGGTGGTCGGTACTGGGAGCGTGCTGAACTGGCAGAGGATGAGTACTGAGGGAGCGATGCAAAGTCCACGAGGGGAGCACTGAGGAAGCGCTGCATAATCAGATGGTCAGTACTGAGGGATTGTTGGATTGCTGGGGGGTCAGTATTGCGGGAGTGCTGTACTATCAGATGGAAAATGCTGAGGGATTGTTGCACTTCTGGAAAGTTAGTACAGGGCGAATGCAGTACTGTCAGAAGGGGAGTACTGATGGAGTGCTGCATTGTCGTCGAGTTAGTACTGAGGGAGTGCTGAACTGCCAGAGGGTCAATAATGAGGAAGTGTTATCGGGGTACCTCTGAGGGAGTGCTGCACCATCAGATGGTCAGTAGCGAGGTAGTGCTGCACTGTTGGAGGGTCAGTATTAGGAGAGTTTTCTACTGTCAAATGGTCAGTAATGAGGGAGTGCTGCACTGCCTTAGGCTCAGTGTTGAGGGAGTGCTTCACTATCAGAGGGTCAGTAGTGAGTGATTGCTGCACTGCTGAAGTTTCAATATTCAGGAAGTGCTGCATTTTCGGACGGTCAGTACTGAGGGAGCACTGCACTGTAAAAGAAGCATCTTTGAATGAATGCCAGCACTGTGGGAGGGTGAGGGGGGGCGAGACATTGTCGCAGAATCAGGGTTCTGATCAATGTCATATGTCGATACTGAGGTACTGCTGCACATTTAGAGGGTCAGTACTAGATAAAAGCCCGTTATATCACCATTCCTCGCAATCTATACTTGTTATATCACGTCGCTACACCACCACATCTCATGCACCAACTGTTACATTCTTCCTCTCTCCTGCCCTGGTGTGCCTGGAATACCGCCAAACCCATGCATCCGTCTTATCCCTCCCCGGCCAGTGATAGCCACCACCCTACTTGTTGTTGATGCCCTGGCTGCTATGGAAACCAGGAGTGGGCGGGATCACTGACAACACTTCACTTCCTCTCTATTCTCCAGTCAGTATGCGCCTCTGTGCAGGGCTGGAAAACAACATCATGTTGAACAGACTCTGTCCATTTGCTCTTTCGCCATAACCACAATAGCACCACCCTTCTCTTTTTGCCTGCTGTCGGCACAGAAACAACCCCTCCACCAAAGGAAACATAGAATTAAATGGAAAACTAAACGTCATTCTCAGCCAGTCCGTGTTAAAGTCATTCAATGGATTGAAGAATTGGTGTAAAGGGATATTTCAGCAGATTCTTCAACTGCTGCCTGAACTTAGTCTGGGTCACAGCGTAAATCCCAGTGTTTGTGCAGCAGCTCAGGAGCTGCAACATGAATCCCAATTCCATCACAATATAATCTAGGTCAACATGCATATTCCTCAAGAACGATATCCGGCTCCATATAGAAAACAATATTAACACCGCCCACAACAGGATGAAATTGGCTGAGATAACGACCAGTAAAATGATGGATTTCCTTCGACTCTCCATCTCTGGGTCTCTGGGACCCTCCCCACTACTGTGAGCCCGGAGTCTCCTGCGGGCTCTGCTGCTGACTAAAATGTGTCTGACGGTGAGAACATTGAGCAACAGAATCAAGAAAAATGGGACACAGGGGGTAAGAATGTGATGGAGAAATTCTATAGTTATCCAGACCATAGAGCGCTGAACATCAAATGATACAACGCAAAACCAGGGCGAGTTCATGAGAAAATACCGACCTGTGAGCATAAAGTACCAGATAATATTCTTTAAGCAACTCAGCACAGTCACTGTTCCCAGAACAATAGCCGCCGTTTTCTCAGTGCAATATTTACTTTTCAGATTCTGGTGACAAATAGCCACAAATCGATCAAAGGTGAAAGTGACAGTGAACCAGACGGAAAAGTCAGTGGCAGCATATAGGAAGACAGCATGGATATTACACACAGGGATAGAATACAGGAAACGAAACTCTTCCCCAAAAACGATCGGAATGTGTCTCAATATCAGGTCAAGGATAATGACCAGTAGATCCGCCACTGACATGGCCACCAGGTAACGAGAGACACATTTGGAAAGACCACAGTTTCCCCGAGACAGGATGACAATTGACAATAAATTAACTGTGGGGAAGAAAGATAAGCATCGAAATTAGCTGGAGAGAAATGTGACCAGTTTGATTTAGCAAGTCCTGAAATGTTAAATTGTGCTCTTCTTTCCTGAGCTGTGTGAATATGATGCAGCCTGAACGGACAAGGGAAAGCCAGAGATCATACGGAAGGCTGGAGAGATTTAAGTGAAAAAAGGTTGTTACTGAAATATTTGAATTTAATCTATTGCAAATTCTGTTTTCCTTTCCCTACATGGCTTAAAAAAACTGTTGACCCCTACACTGAATCAGATCTAAGCGACCTTCTCCTCCTTCGTACCATCCCAGGTGTAACTGAGTTGTCACAATTCTGGAGCCTAAACATTGAGTTTTGGATTGGACAGGAATTTTTCATCCAGCTGTGCAATCCCCCTTCCACTGTCCTTCTAATTTATTCGCCCTGGTCCTGGTAACACACAATCTGGGTTGCCTGGGTTCCTGACAGGGTTCTCCTGTGTCCAACAGTTTTGGGAGTGGACATCAAACGCGGGACTTCAAATTCCGAGGTAGAGCTGTTTCTGATTCGTCCAAAACCCCTCCATTATCAAGGCTCACCGATCTGAAGCATCGCATTTACTTCCTTGCTGCAGTTTCTGCCTGATATGTGGAGAATTTGAAAAGCAATAACAAAAACAACTCACATTAATTCAGCACCTTTAGTATAACCGAACATTTCTAGGCATTTGACTGGAACAATATCGGACCAAATACTACACCGAGCTCAAAAAGAAGATATTGAACCCATTAAAACCGAGCTGGAACAGAGTTACATTTTAATTTTTTAAAAGCAAGGAAGAGAGGTAGGGATTGGAGAATATTGGAGATGAAACAGTCCAGTATAATGTAATCAATAGAACCTCAATTGTCCAAATCAGAGGCAGTACAAGGACAGAGAGACCTGGGCTGTTTGTGCACAAATCTCAGGACAGGATAAGAACGCTCTGAATAGAGCTTAAGTGATCCACCACAGTGTTAATAGAGGCAGAGCGAACACAAGGTACGGTGGTCTAATAAATCTACATAAAGCTGTATTTTGATCCCGCCCTGTATGTTGTTTCAAACATCGGGCGCCACACTTTCAGAAAGATATAAAGGTTTGGGAGGGAATATAGGCGATATTTACCAGAGTGTATCCAGTAATGTAGGATAGATGGACAGACTAGAGAAGCTGCTTTTCCCAACTGCACCCTACCCCATACCCCAACTCCAGCTTGCCATGGATGCTGTGCTCAAGCAGGGATGAGACAGTGCCGGGGCAGTGGGTGCCGTGGAGGTAGGGACATGGAAAATGGAAAGGGAGTGAGCCTTGCATTCTGGTCTGTTGGGAGCTGTTGGCCAAAATCAGTCTAGGGAAGAAACTGAGGAGACTAAATTGTGGCGCAGATCTGTTCACCTGTGGGTCTGAAATGGGAAAGTGGGCTCGCAGTTTGTCTGTGCCTCAATTCAATTCTCCCCGCCGGAGGAGAAGCCTGACAAACCCCTTGACAATTCAGAGAAGGGAGGGACAGCTGAGCCCTCAAGTTCAGCCATGACTCACATCCATAGAAATGAGCAGATAGGAGGTTTATGGTCTGTGGATCAGGAATGGAGTTTGTGATCAGAACTTCACACAATAACTTTTGTCTCACCAGAATTTAGACGACAAGCACTGTCATGAAGTTAAACATGTTTCACAAGTTAATGTCTGAATGTGAAGACTTACCAGGTACACCGAGAATAGCGAGAATGGGATAGTAAACTCCTTTAATAACGTAAAGCACCCATAAAATGCGCCAATTTAATATCACCCAATGATCTTCTGCAGAAAGTAAGTTAAGCGCCGTGGTGAAGAGCCTGCTGAATGTTGCAACCTTCCAATTTATTCTTCTAAGGTCCTGATCCATTGTTGTAACATTCCAATTTAAACATCTCAGGTCCTGATCCATTGTTGTAACATTCCAATTTAAACATCTCAGGTTCTGATCCATTGTTGTAACATTCCAATTTAAACATCTCAGGTCCTGATCCATTGTTGTAACATTCCAATTTATACTGCTCAGGTTCTGATCCATTGTTGTAACATTCCAATCTATTGTTCTCAGGTTCTGTCCTACCCTCTGCCTCTCTTTTAAGCCGATGATCCCGGCTTGTTGCGGATGGAATGCTCCCGATATTACTGTGGGATAACGCTTTGAAAGGCGCCGCTTATACATAGAAGAGGGCCACGTTTCAGAGGCATAGTTAAATTCCATGGAGACTGACATTAATTACAGGCACGGAACAAACAGGTTCAGTTAACCCATTTCGTTCCTGCACTCTTGTGTCAGAAGAGAGATGCACGAGTTTTGCTGAGTGAAGTGAGGTGGTCTTAGCGGAGACACTGATCGTAATCTTTCATTCTTCCTTGTATACGGGAGTGACGCCCGATGACTTGAAGCTTGTAAATGTTTCACCCTGCTTTGAAAATAGAACAAACACTCTAACTGCAGCCAGGCAGTCGAATGACGCTGTTGGCTCAATTTCTGCAGGCCATGATGTAAGGCAAAAATAGCGGACGTTCTGTTAACAATATATCGGTTCATAGAATACAGGGGACATGGGAATCTTAATAGCAAAGCAAACATGTCTGCTGAATTGGATCGTGGCCACTTCCGCAGTAGCTGAAAGTGCTGATGATCGTCCGTTCCTTGCTTTTTAGATCTTATTACCAAAGGCGAGCGATCAGACGTCATTAGTTAGACATTTAATGGCAACGGAAACCCATGGGGTATAGAGGCAGTGCCAGAGTGCATGCGACATTGACCTGGTGACAGAGAACGGAGAAAGAGTGATAAGTTTTTTAAAAAAATCATTCACGGGCTGGCCCAGCATTTATTGTCCATCCATAACTGCCCCTTGAGAAAGTGGTGTTGAGCTGCATTCTTGAACCGCTGCTCGACATATGATGTGAGTGCAACAACAGTGCTTTAGGGAAGGAGTTGCAGGATTTTTACCCAGCGAGAAGTATGGAATGCTGATCTATGTCCAAGTCAGAATGGTGAATCACTTGGAGGAGAACCTCCGGGTTGTGCTGTTCCCATTTATCTGCTGTCCATGTCCTTCTAGCTGTAAGCTCTCGTCTGTTAGGAAGGTGCTGTTTAAGGAGCCTTGATGTGTTCCTCAAGTGCTTGTTCTAGATGGTACACACTGCTGTTACTGTCTGCCGGTGGTGCTGGGGGTGAATATTTGTGGATTTGCTACCAATTACATGGGGTTGTTTTGTCCTGGGCGGTCTCAAGCATATTGAGTTTTGTGGAATGCACTCATGAAAGCAAGTGGAGTGTATCACAAATAGAAGGACGTGAGGAAGGAATCTGGGACAATTACAAAGTCTCTTCTTTAACAGATTGGTACACATGCAAGTTATCTGGACAAGGGTGTGCTGTTGAAAGGAAAAGTAAGATATTTCTCCTGAGGAGGAACTTCACACTAACATGTTATAACTCACTGGTTCATCCTCGGCTGGAGTACGGTTTCTAATTCTGGATTTGTTATCTTACAAAGCAGGGCAGGGCCCTGGTGAGGCTGTTGATGATATTTCCAAGAATGGTTATCAGGATGAGGGACTCCAGCCACGTGGGGCATTGACGAAACTGGGACTGTTTTTTTTAATAGTATCATAATATCAGGTAAAAGGAAGTTACAAAAGAGACATTGGAATCGGGATGTGTATTGATAGAGTGAGAAGGGATAAACAGGTTTCATTTGAATATGGGTGGGAAACCACTTCCAGAGTGAGTGCAGTTCAAACATTACTCAGGAAGCAGGACACCATCCAAGATAAAGCAGCCGAACTTGATTGGCACCCGATCCAGGAACATTCACTCCCTCCACCACCGGGGCACAGTGGCTGTGGTTTTCAGGGATAATTGGAAAGATCAGTGGAGGAACTAATTGGATAGCGTTTGGTTGTGTCTATGTGTGCCCATAGGCACTTGTTTACTCTTTGTGTGCATGTGTAGACATAACCGCTTTTTTACTGTTTTTGTTTATGTTTGTACATAACCAAATGATTATCATTTGCGTATGTGTGTTTGCATAAATACTTTTTTACTGTTTGTGTGTATGATCAACCCTCTGCCGGTTGCTTTCCTTTTTCTTGTACTGTCACTTTAAAATGTGACTGCTGCTTCAGAAACGATCATGGCTACTGTTTAAAGGCAAGTTCGCTGGAATAGAATGTGGAATTTCTAAAATCTTGCTATCTTGGAAAATTGTGTGCCATAAAATAACAGGATGGTTCTGGAAAGGAGCCCTGGACTATCGAGAATTTGAATTAGCTCCTGACGAGGTGAGAGGGTTGTGTGTGGTAACAGTGCAGGCAGTTCAGAAACCAGCCTGCAAAGAGGGTAGAAACAAAACTTCTCTCTCTCCTGTGTTTGTCAAGATTCCAGTAAGGAGCTGGCTGGCGATTTCTCATATTTCTGCATCCTGCTTTCATTCAAAACCCCTTTCAATGAGATTTCTCAGGCCCGCTCTCCATCTAAAGCTCCATTCTCTTTACCCCTCAGACCTGATCTCTCTCCACAGCTGCACTGTCTCTAAACCCAGGCCTGCTCTTTCCCTACCCCTCGATTCTCTCTACACACACCCACCACCAGACCCGCGCTCTCCCTACAGCTCTACTCTCCCTATCCCCCCAGACCAGCTCTCTCCTACAGCTCCACTGTCTTTACACTTCAGACCTGATCTCTCTCAACAATTCCACTCTCTAAACCCAGGCCTGCTCTCTTCTGACCACTCTATTCTCTCTACCCCCAAGACCCGCTCTCTCCCTACAGCTCCACTGGCTCACCACCCCAAAACGGCTCTCCCTACAGATCCATACTCTCTACACCCCAGACCCGCTCTCCCTACAGCTCCACTCTCTCTATACCCAGGCCTGCTCTCTCCCTACCACTCTACTCTCTGTACCCACCCAGACCCACTGTCTACATACAGCTCCAGTCTCTCTGCACACCAGACAAGCTCTTTCCCTACAGCTCCAGTCTTTCTACACCCCAGACCCGCTCTCTCCCTACGGCTCCACTCTCTCTACACCCCAGACCCACTATCTCCCTATGGCTAAACTCACTCTACACCCCAGACCCGCTCTCTCCCTACAGATCCACAGTCTCTACAACCCCAGACCCGCTCTCTCCCTACGGCTCCATTCTCTATACACAAACCAGACCAGCTCTCTCCCTAGGGCTCCAATCTCTCTACAACCCCCAGACCCGCTCTCTCCCTTAGACTCCACTGTCTCTACCGCCAAGACCCACTCTCTATCTACAGCTCCACTCTCTCTACACCGCAGACCCACTCACGCCCTACAGGTACACTCACTCAACCCCCCAGACCCGCGCTCTCCCTACAGCTCCATTCTCTCTACTTCCCAAACCAGCTCTCTCCATACAGCTCCATTCTCTCTGCGCCCCCAGACCCGCTCTATCCCTTTGGCTGCACACTCTCTACAACCCAGAACCGCTCTCTCCCTATAGCTGCACTCTCTATACCCCCCCAGACCTGCCATCTCCCTACTGCTCCAGTCCCTCTACACCCAGACCCACTCTCTCTGTAGAGCTAAACTCTCTCTACCTGCCCAGACCGAATTTCTCCTTACGGCTCCACTCTCTCTACCACCCAGACCCGCTCTCTCCCTAAGTCCCCAATCTCTCTACCCCCCAGACCCTATCTATCTCTAAGTCTCCAATCACTCAACCCCCCCATGCTCGCTCTCTCCCTGTGTCCCAACTCTCTCTACACCCTCAAGACTGTCTTTTTACTTAAGTCTCCAATCTGTCTACCACCCCCCACACCCACACTCTCCCTAAGTCTCCAATCTCTCTACTCCCCAGACCCTCTCTCCCCCTAAGTCTCCAATCTCTCTACCACACAAACCTGCTCTCTCCCTAAAGATATAAATTCTGTTCGGGCCAGAACCTCTCTTTCCCTGCAGCTCCAATGTCTCTAACCCCACCCCAGAACCGTTCTTTCTCTACAGCTCCACTCCCTGCTCCCCCAGACCCGCTGTCTCCTAAATGCTGTGTTCTCTCTATATTCTAGACCCACTCTTTCCCGACAAGACCACTCTGTCTAAACCCCAGTCCTGCTCTCTCCCTAAAACTCCACTCTCGCTATAGCCCAGAGCCGCTCTCTCCCTACAGCTCCACTCCCTCAAATCCCCAGACCCGCTCTCTCCCTACAGCTCCACTCTCTCTACACCCCAGACCCGCTGTCTACGTGCAGCTCCATTCTTTCTACACCCCAGACCCGCTCTCTCCCTACAGCTGCATTCTCTCTACACCTCCACCCCACCACCCCCCAAACCAGTCCTTCTCGGTCCCTATGGCTCCACTCTCTCTACACAAAAGAGCCGCTCTCTCCTTACAGCTGCACTCTCTCAACACTCCCCCCCACCCTCAGACCCGCTCTCTCCCTATGGCACCACTCTCGATACACCCCCTAGACCTGCTCTCTCCCTATGGCTCCAATCTCTCTATTTCCCCCAGACCCGTTCTATCCATACATCTCCAATCTCTCTACCCTCCAGACCGTCTCTGTCCCTAAGTCTCCAATCACTCTACACACCAGACCCACTCTCTCCCTAAGACTCCAATCACCCAACCCCCAGACCTGCTCTCTCCGTGAGTTTCCACTCTCTCTACACCCTCCAAACACTCTCTCTCCCATAGTCTCCGATCTGTCTACCCACCAGTCCCACTCGCTCCCTAAGTCTCTAAAATCTCTATCCCCAGAACCTCCCTCTCCCAAAGTCTCCAATCTTTCTAACCCCCAGACCCTCTCTCTCCCTAAGTCTCCAATCTCTCTACCCCACAGACTCGGTCTCTCCTTAAAGCAATACTTTTTGTATGCACCAGAACCTCTCTCACCCTGCACCTCCACTCCCTCTAACCACACCCCAGACCCGCTCTTTCTCTACAGCTCCACTCTCTCCGCTCCCCCAGACCCGCTCTCTCCTAAAAGCGCTGTTCTCTCTACCTTCTAGACCCGCTCTTTCCCTACAACACCACTCTGTCTAAACCCGAGTCCTGCTCTCTTCCTAAAGCTCCACTCTCTCTACACCCCACACCCACTCTCTCCCTACAAGCTCCACTCTCTCAACCTCCCAGACCTGTTCTCTCCCTACAGCTCCAATCTCTCTACACCCCAGACCCACTCTCCCCGTACAGCTCCATTGTCTCTAACCCCCATTCTCGCTCTCTCCATATGGTTACACTCTCTCTACAACCCAGACCCACACTCTCCCTACAGTTGCACTCTCTCTACCCCCCCAGACCTGCTCTCTCCCTATGGCTTCACGCTCTCTACACCATCCAGACCTGCACTCTCCCTAAATCTCCAATCTCCCTACCCCCCAGACCCACTCTCTCCCTGTGTCTCCGCTCTCTCAATCCCCCAGACCCGCTCTCTACCTACAGCTCCCCTCTCTCTACATCGCAGACCCACTCACTCCCTACAGCTTCCACTTAATCAACCCCCCAGAACCGCTCTTTCCCTATGGGTCCACTCTCTCCACACCCCAGACCCGCTCACGCCGTACAGCTCCATTCTCTCTACCCCTCAGACCCGCTCTCTCTCCCATGCTACACTCTATCTACAACCCAGACCAACACTTTCCCTACAGCAGCACTTTTTCTACACCCCCAGACCTGCCCATTCCGTACGGCTCCACTCACTCTACACCCCAGACCCGTTCTCTCCCTTCTGCGCCACTCTCTCTACTCCCCAGACCCGGTCCCGCCCTTAGTCTCCAATCTCTCTACACCCACACCCGCTCTCTCCCTAAAGCAATACTTTCTGTATGCACCAGAACCTCTCTCACCCTGCAGTTCCACTCTCTCTAACCACACCCCAGACCAGCTTTTTCTCTACAGCTCCACTCTCTCCGCTCCCCCAGACCCGCTCTCTCCTAAATGCTCTGTTCTCTCTACCTTCTAGACCCGCTCTTTCCCTACCACACCACTCTGTCTAAACCCCAGTCCTGCTCCGTTCCTAAAGCTCCACTCTCTCTACACCCCAGACCCACTCTCTCCCTACAGCTCCACTCTCTCAACCCCCCAGACCTGCTCTCTCCCTACAGCTCCAATCTCTCTACACCCCAGACCCACTCTCCCCGTACAGCTCCATTGTCTCTAACCCCCATTCCTGCTCTCTCCACATGGTTACACTCTCTCTACAACCCAGACCCACTCTCTCCCTACAGCTGCACTCTCTGTACCCCGCCCCCCCCCCCCCCAGACCTGCTCTCTCCCTGCGGCTTCACGCTCTCTACACCATCCAGACCTGCTCTCTCCCTACATCTCCATTCTCCCAACCCCCCAGACCCACTCTCTCCCTATTTCTCCACTCTCTCAATCCCCCAGACCTGCTCTCTAACTACAGCTCCCTTCTCCCTACATCGCAGATCCACTCACTCCCTACAGCTTCCACTCAATCAACCCCCCAGAACCGCTCTTTCCCTATGGCTCCACTCTCTCCAGACCCCAGACCCGCTCTCGTCGTACAGCTCCATTCTCTCTACCCCTCAGACCCCCTCTCTCTCCCATGCTACACTCTATCTACAACACAGACCAACTCTCTCCCTATGGCTGCACTTTTTCTACACCCCCAGACCTGCCCTCTCCCTACGGCTCCACTCACTCTACACCCCAGACCCGTTCACTCCCTTCAGCACCACTCTCTCTACTCCCCCGACCCGGTCCCGCCCTTAGTCTCCAATCTCTCTACACCCAGATCCGCTCTCTCCCTAATTCTTCAATCATTGAATCCCCCAGACCTGCTCTCTCCCTTTGTCTCAATTCTCTCTACACCCTCCAGACCTTCTCTCCCACTAAGTCTCCAATCTGTCCATCCCCCACACCTGCTCTCTCCCTAAATCTCTAATCTCTCTACCCCCATACCCTTCCTCTCCCTAAGGCTCCAATCTCTATAACCTCCAGACCCGCTCTCTCCCTAATTCTCCAAACTCTCTACCCTAGATTCGCTCTCTCCAGAAGTCTCCAATCTCTCAACGCCCCAGACCCGCTCTCACCTTAAACTATACTTTCTGTACGTGCCAGAACCTCTCGCTCCCTGCAGCTGCACTCTTGCTAACCCCACCCCAGACCCACTCTTTCTCTACATCTCCACTCTCTCCTCTCCCGCAGACCAGCTCTCTCCTAAATGCTCTGTTCTCCCTACCTTCTAGACCCATTCATTCCATAGAATACTACTCTGTCTAAACCCCAGTCCTGCTCTTCCCTAATGCTCCACTCTCTCTACACCCCAGACCTACTCTCTCCCTACAGCTGCATTCACTGAACCCCCCCAGACCTCCTCTCTACCTACGGCACCACTCTCTGTACCCCCCAGACCCGGTCTCTCCCGCGGGTTACAGTCTCTTTACAACCCAGACCCGCTCTCTCCCTACAGCTGCACTCTCTCTAACGCCACAGACATGCCCTCTCCCTGCGGCTCCACTCACGCTACGACAGACCCGCTCACCCCCTACAGCTCAACTCTCTCTTCACCCCCTAGACCCGATCTCTCCCTACGGCTCCACACACTCTACAGCCCCAGACCTGCTCTCTCCCTATGGATCCAATCTCTCTGCACCCCCCAGACCAACTCTCTCCCTACATCACCAATCTCTTTACCCCCCACACCCGCTCTCTCCCTAAGTCTCCAATCTTCCATCCCCCAGACCGTCTCTCTCCCTAAGTCTCCGATCTGTCTAACCCCCAGACCGTCTCTCTCCCTCAGTCTCCAATCACTGAAACCCCCAGACCCGCTCTCTCCCTAAGTCTCCAATCTCTCTACCCCCAGACCCTCCCTCTCCCTAAGTCTCCAATCTCTCTAAACCCCAGACCCGCTATCTCTCGAAGTCTGCAAACTCTCTACGCCCCAGACCCGCTCTCTCCCTAAAGCAATACTTTCTGTATGCACCAGAACCTCTCTCACCCTGCAGCTCCACTCTCTCTAACCACACCCCAGACCCGCTCTTTCTCTACAGCTCCACTCTCTCCGCTCCCCCAGACCCGCTCTCTCCTAAATGCTCTGTTCTCTCTGCCTTCTAGAACCGCTCTTTCCCTACAACACCACTCTGTCTAAACTCCAGTCCTGCTATCTTCCTAAAGCTCCACTCTCTCTACACCCCACACCCACTCTATCCCTACAGCTCCAGTCTCTTAACCCCCCAGACCTGCTCTCTCCCTACAGCTCCAATCTCTCTACACCCCAGACCCACTCTCCCCGTACAGCTCCATTGTCTCTAACCCCCATTCCCGCTCTCTCCATATGGTTACACTCTCTCTACAACCCAGACCCACACAATCCCTACAGCTGCACTCTCTCTACCCCCCCCCCAGACCTGCTCTCTGCCTATGGCTTCACGCTCTCTACACCATCCAGACCTGCTCTCTCCCTACAACTCCAATCTCCTTACCCCCCAGACCCACTCTCTCCCTATGTCTCCGCTCTCTCTTTCCCCCAGACCCGCTCTCTACCTACAGCTCCCTTCTCTCTACATCACAGACCCACTCACTCCCTGCAGCTTCCACTTAATCAACCCCCCAGAACCGCTCTTTCCCTATGGGTCCACTCTCTCCACACCCCAGACCCACTCTCGCCGTACAGCTCCATTCTCTCTACCCCTCAGACCCGCTCTCTCTCCCATGCTACACTCTATCTACAACCCAGACCAACTCTTTCCCTACATCTGCACTTTTTCTACACCCCCAGACCTGCCCTCTCCCTACAGCTCCACTCTCTCTACTCCCCAGACCCGGTCCCGCCCTTAGTCTCCAATCTCTCTACCCCCAGACCCGCTCTCTCCTTAAGTCTTCAATCATTGAACCCCCCCAGACCTGCTCTCTCCCTTTGTCTCAACTCTCCCTACACCCTCCAGACCTTCTCTCCCACTAAGTCTACAAACTGTCCACCCCCCCCCCCCCCCACACCTGCTCTCTCCCTAAGTCTCTAATCTCTCTACCCCCAGACCCTCCCTCTCCCTAAGGCTCCAATCTCTCTAAACTCCAGACCCGCTCTCTCCCTAATTCTCCAATCTCTCTACCCCACAGACTCGGTCTCTCCAGAAGTCTCCAATCTCTCAACGCCCCATACCCGCTCTCATCCTGAAGCTGTACTTCCTGTACGCGCCAGAACCTCTCGCTCCCTGCAGCTGACCCATAACCACACAACCGAATTCCAATCAAACAACCTGACCGACAACGACCCCACCCCATTCAAATATAATGACCTGATGCCTCACAGTACCAGCCCATTCAAATCAAATAAATCTAACTCTTAACCACAACAAAACATTCAAATTAGCAGACTCACTCCATTCAGATCTAGCAACCTGACCAATAATAACCCCACCCCATTTATATCAAACAACATGGAAAATAACCACAGCAATCCTATCAAATCAAACAATCTCTCCCTAATCCACCCCACCCCACTCAAATCAAACAAACTGACCAGTAGTTACCCAAACCATTGAAATCAATGATCCTAACACAAAACCACCCAACCACAATCAAATGAAACAACATGACCCAGAACAACCCCACTCCAATCAAATCAAACAATTTGATCAAAAAGAAACCCACCCGTTCAATTCAAACAACCTGATCCATAGCTCCCTCTCCCCATTCAAATCAAACATCCTGCTGCATTAACACCCAACGAAATTCAAATCAAAGAAACCAATCTTTAACCAAACCAAGCCATTCAAGTGATTCAATCTGTACCATAAATACCACACCCCATTCAAATGAAACAACCTGACCCGTAAGCAACACTCCCAGTTCAAATCAAACAGGCTGTCTTTTAACCACTCAACCCCGTTCAAATCAAACAACCTGACACCTAACAACCTCACAACTTTAAAATCAAAAATTCTGCCGACAATCACCACACCACACTCAAGTCAAACAACCAGATGGCCCAGCGAGTTCAAATCAAACATTCTGAACCATATCCACCCCAACACATTCAAATCAAAGCTCCTGCCCCATTACTACCCCACGTCATTCAAATCAAATGATTTGACGCTTAACAACCCCAAAACATTCAAAGCAAAAAGCCTTACCCATAACCACCCAAACCCATTCAAATCATACAACCTGACCCATAACCACGCCACCCGATTCAATTAAAACAACCTGAAACATAACCACCCCATCCATTCAAATCAAACAACCTGAAACATAAC
Organism: Isurus oxyrinchus; assembly: GCA_026770705.1. Taxonomy (NCBI): domain Eukaryota; kingdom Metazoa; phylum Chordata; class Chondrichthyes; order Lamniformes; family Lamnidae; genus Isurus; species Isurus oxyrinchus. Next base: position 1,911,882 of record JANJGN010000091.1, on the reverse strand, counting down.
CACCCCACCCCATTCAAATCTAACAACCTGACACATAAACACCCCACCCCATTCAAAACAAACAATCTGACCCATAACCAACCCACCCGATTCAATTCAGACAACATGACACATAATCACCCCAACCCATTCAAATCAAAAAAACCTAACTCATAACCAACTCAAAACATTCAAATTAAACAATCAGGCACATAACCACCCCACCCCATTCTAATTAATGATCCTAACACATAACCACCTCAACCTATTCATATCAAACAACCTGACAAATATCTACCCCACCCCATTCATATTAAGCAACCTGACAATAACAAGCCCATCCCTTTCAAATCAAACAAACTGACCAAAAACTACCCCAACTTATTCACGTCAAACGATATAGCCCATAAACTCACCAACCCATTCAAATCAAACAAGCTGTCTCAAAACCATTCCAATACATTCAAATAAAGCAACCTGACCCATAGCTACCCCAGACCTTTCAAAGCAAACAAACTGAACAATAGCTACCCAATCGCATTCAAATCAAACTGCCTGACCCATAACCAGCCCATCAGATTCAAATCAATAACCTGACACATAACCACCCAGCAAATACAAATCGAAAAACTCTAACCCATAACCAGCCCACCACATTCAACTTAAGAAAAATGTGACCCATAACAAACCCACGGCATTCACATCAAACAACCTGACAAATAACCACCCCAAAACATTCACATCAAACACTCTGTCCCATAACCACAGAACCACACTCAAATCAAAAGTCTGAACCGTAAACACCCCACCCCATTCAAATCAAACAACCTGACCCATAACCACTCTCCTAATTCAGTCTGACAGTTTATCCCCTGACTCTCATATAACCTGTCACTTCAAGTTTCCCACTCTGTTCACTTGACCCGATTGGACCTCTGTCCATTGATCCATTGTCACCCTGATTCCCCCTGACCATCTGCCTATCTCCTGACCCTTCACCTCACCATTGGCAATCGGCCGAACCACTGATCTCTGCCTAACCCCTGACCCTCCACCTAACCATTGGCCATTTGCCAAACCCCTGACCCTCTGTCTAACCCCTCACCCTCTGCCGAATCCCTGAAACTCCGCTTAAACAATGACATTAATTCTAAACCCTGACACTTTGCCTAAACCCGACCCTCTGTCCAACTCTGACCCATCCTGTCCCGTAACCCCCATATAACCTGTGACCTCTAAGCTGGCCTTGGTTGTCCTGAAACAGTGTGACCACTGCTCCCTCGAACCTGCTTCTCACCTTGATTCCCACGACCCTCGGGCTCACCCCTCACCCTCTACTCAGCCTTTCTGCTCCGATCCACACAATAGCCTTAGACCCTCAGCTTATCTCCACCCCGGTCAATCCCATCACCAACACAACCTGAGCCCCACCCTTTACTACCCCGACCCCTGACAATGTGGAAAGTGTGTGTGGGGAGGGGAATGAGAAGTTAGATTGTGATGAAGAAGCTGTGAGGATTCTCGATTGCATCCTAAGCAGCAGAATTCCCTGGATATGGTGAACTGCCTCGGCCCCTATTCGATATCCTATGGATTCTCTGTGAATCTGATTCACTCCATTCCGGCTGGTTCAGCTCCTATAGGCTGCACCAGTTTAATGAGGACCGTTAATGTTACAGACACTGAGCCGCTATCTCACAGCAGAGGGGTCAGTTTATCATTGTTCCACCAGCCTGGCTGCTAAAGGATCAACTTACTGGTGATGGATGAAGTTAGAGATGATCGGTCAGTTTATTGGGACTGATTCAGGTTCTGGGCGCTGCGTGAGCTCTTTGTGTCTGAGGTGCTCTGTCACCTTATTAGTGTTTTATTGTCTCGCTGCATCTGTAACTGTCTCTGCCAGTGAAGACCACATCTGTCATACACACCATCACTGCCTTTGAATATTGGGAATGGTGTTCTGAGATTTGGGGATATTATTTTCAAACCCAGTTAAACATAAGTTGTGAGTTGTGGAAAATAATAAGGGAGTGTTGACCAGAGTTAAGCTAATCCCTTTGCTCAGTAATTAACATCAGTCCCCCTGGATACACACTCACTCAGCCACGAGAAGGGTTCCCATTGATATTAATGGGGAAAAACATTTCAAAGTGTCATTGCACACAGTCAGTGTGAACATCAGCACCGGCTCTCACACGGAGAGGAGCTCCACGGACAGGCCCACTATCCACTCGGATTATTCACTGGATCTGAGGATTGAATTGTTCCTCTATGAGCTTCAAGAAATTTACTATCCATTGCTCGCAGCTCTTGCAGTTCCTGGTAAGTCTCTGCACCCAGCATTGTTTCTGTCAGACAGGTATTATTTTATTCGTATCCCTGTCATTGAGTGTCTCCTCTCTTCACTGTTACTGTTGTTCCTGGTAAGACGCTGTATTCCGTAATTATTCAAGCAGCTAACGTTCGCTGCATTACTCTTACAAGTATTTAAGTCCCTGCACTCAGCATTATTTTATCCGCCTGTGCTGCAAATAGGCGTTGCCTGCTACTTGTGTGCTGTCAATATTGTTGCCGCTGATCAGCATCAGCCTGAATGATGCCTGTGCGGTGCTCTGTGTGGAGACATTCCGCTTCAGTTTTCCAGGAGTGACGAATAGTGCTGTGCAAGTTATAATGATCGGTGAACAACCCGTCGCCTGTCCTTATGATGAAGGGGAATTCATTGCTGCAGCAGTTGAAGATGGCTGGGAGCAGGACAGTACCCGCAGGATGTTTTGGAGCTCAGCTACTTAGCCTCAAACAACCTGAAGCACTTTCCTTTCGCCGGACTGCTGGTCAACACAGGGTTAAACGAGAATGTAACTCTAGTGCTGGCACCAAGTCATTTATGTTCAACTGAGCATGTTCCCCTATTGGGCCCATGGCTGTCATGAGGGCTGCCAACCAATGGCCTTAGCTGAACACAGAGTGATCCTCGGTGCACAGGTTAGACTGTGTAAGTGGCGCCTGCTTTCACTGTCTGTCACACCTTCCATCACATTGTTGATTACTGAGATCGATCCCGCTTTTCCCTTCTTTGTGTGTCTGTGTTATCATCGAATCTGGTACTGAGGCATCTTCCAATTGGTTATACTATCGAGTTTATGTTCTTGTTTGTTATTCCGGGGTGTAATATCCATGCAGTTCTGACTGACGCTGTCACAGACTGTTCTGTCTGGATCACTGTCACTGGTACATTCAATCGATTTGTGGCTATTTGTTGCAGTAAGTTGAGAGCAAAATATTGCACAGCAAAAGCTGTGGTTCAGGCAACAGTCAGTTTGTTGAGCTGTTTGAAGAATGTGTTCTGGTATTTTATCTAAACGGCTCAGTATTGGGGCATGAATTTCCCCGGGTTTTGTTTTGTGACATTGGATGTTCAGAATTCACGGACATGGGCGGCAATCGAGTTTCCTTTTTACATTGTAAGGCCGGGTGTCCCATTTTTCCTGACTCTAGTGCTCAATGCGTTAACGGCCAGGATTATTTAAGTGACAAGCAGAGCCTCCGGGAGACTCCGGGCTCAGAGTTTTGGGGAGAGTCCCAGAAACACACAGATGGAGAGTAGAATGAATTCCATCATTTTACTGTTTATTACCTCAAGAAATTTCATCCTGTTATGGGCTGTATTGACGATGTTTTCCCAATGTTGGCTAATGATAAAGTTGAGCTCTACTTACGTAACACCACCTCTTTATATACGGGAAATAGGCTTCATGCTGCAGCTCCTGAGCTGCTGTCCAAACACTAGTTTGTATGTACTGACCCAGACTAAGTTCAGAGAGAAGCAGAAGGCTGAGCTGAGATACCCCTTTTCTCCAAATTTAAAACGTATTCATGCTGAGCAGAACAGAATGATTTCACAGTTGGAACATGCTCACTCCTCATGCACTGCCCGACCCAACTCTCCACAGCAGGTCCAGTGATAGTGATTAATTATAAATCTCTGTGACACAGGGTGAGCCAACCTCAGCCACTGTCAGAGATACACTGTGAACTGGGAAAAGACTGGCTACTGCCTAGATTAGATATTGGGCTTTGGGAAAGTCCAGGCTGGATTATTCTACCTGGAGCCCTTGTTTGAAAAATCGATTTATCAGCATCTCACACAAAGCAACATAGGACTGCACCCCACACCTATCAGAAAGTGGCTCCCATTACACCCAGCACAAGTCTCCCTCAAAGCAAAACACAAAGTGATTCCTGTGGACAGAACACCCAACAACAAGCTGGATCTCCTCTTCCGAACTCAATAATTCAAATCAAATTAATTCCCTCCTGTTGGACTGATCATGTCCAATAGAAACCTCAGCAGTGATGTTATTCACTGTCAATGTGTCATCAACGTGCATTCAGGCATCAATGTCACTTCACATGAGCTATAAAAGGCTTCCTTCCCAATTCGACAATGACCGCCTCAGCCTGGACTCGCATCTTTTGTCATAGTTTTTGAGTCTTTGGATCGTTTGGTCAAGGAATAAATTTAAAAAGGATCAAAACCTCTTTCAAACCCGTTTCACGGGCTTGGGATTAAAGTGATGCAACCCTACCCTCTGCTGGCCGCTCACCGCCACTACAGGCGCTGCACTTCGCCAGTCTCAGAGAAGTTCAGTTACTGCATGGCAGCATCTGGAAACAGATTGAAGAAGTCTGAATATTGAACAATACTGTAAGGGATTGACGTTTGCAGCAGGGTGCACAGTTCACTCAGGTGGTGCATTCGCTCTTTTACCACCTGACCCTGTAGATCAACTCTCTTCTCATTCCCACTGGAGTATTGGTTGGAGATGGTATTTGGGGATTATTTCAGACAGGTAGGTGCACATTTTATTCAGTTGCTTGGCTCCACTCCAGTTGGGAGTGAGAGTAGAAAGACTTAGCTGTATTCTGTAAGTCATCTGCAATACATTGTCAATTGTTAAATTGAGAGCATGGATTTTGATAAAGATTTTTAAAAATATTTTTCCAAGATAACTTTCTTGGCTTCTCATGCAGATTCATTTTCCTAGAAAAAAATATTGAAAACACAAACAATAAAAGGGAGATAATTTATTTTCACAACTTTACAGCCTTCATTCACATGGTGTCTGTGCTAGCTTAGAAATGAAGAGCTCTGCCATCTATTCCCATTTTACAGCTCTTGCTCTGCACTCCTGCCGGACACAGTGTAACAGAGAAAGGCGAGCTGAGTTGGAGTCAAAATTCACTAACTCCACTCATGCCCCTTTTATACCCCGCCAGCCACAAACATTAAAGAAGCTCCAACACAATTGTAAAGGAAAGTTTTCCTTTCATAAATCCGTGTTGACAATTATGAAAGTGGCGACTCTTCTGCAACGCTCAATAGACTCACAGAGGCTGAAAGATACCTTATTTATTTCTGGAAGTTGTTAACAACAACAGGGCACAGGGTGTGTAATGTCACTATGTTCCAAATGTGAAATGTGTTGCTGCTGTAAAATGCCAAACACACAAAAACTCACACACACACACACACACACACACACACAGACAGATACACGCATTCAGGTGCAAAGACAGACAGACACACACTCACCAAAATTCCTATGCATAAACTCAGTCTCACACACACAAACACACATACAACTGCGTGCACACACACACACACAGTCACACACATGCATGAACACACATATACAGTGGCACAGAGAGACAACACAGATGGTTAATGTGAATATCAGTCTAGTCAGTGGTTTATTAGAGGAATAACAAAAGCAAAGTTGAAACTCTTTGCAGATTTTATTCTGAAATGTGTTGCTGCTTTACAATAACAAACTCTGACACACACATACATACACCTAACATCTCCCACCCACAGATAAAATCTCAAAAAGATATACAATCACACACATTCTGACACAGCCACACACTCACTCACAGAAATGCAGACAGACATGGAGCAGGGAAAGTTAATGTCAACCTCAATTTAGTCAAACAGTTAGTTTATTAGAGAATAACACAAGCAGAGATGAAACTCCCTGTGTTTTTTTTTCGTCTGAAATGAGACAATACAAATTCAAGAACAACCTCAAGATTGAAAATCAACAAAAAATTCAACAAAAACCTCAACATTGAAAAACACCGACAAATTCAACAAGAACCTCCACGTTGAAAAGCAACAAAAACATCAAACATTGAAAATCCTCAACAAATTCATCAACAACCTCAAGATTGAATAACAACAAGGTCAACAAAACCTCAACATTGAAAATCACCAACAAATTCAGCAACAACATCAAGATTGATAAACACCAACAATTTAGACATCTTCAAAATCGAATAGATAAACTTCTTCAACAAGAATCTCAACATTGAAAAAAAAACAAGAGTTTCCACCACAAGGTCAACGTCGAATCACCACAACAAATTCAAGTCCAACTTCAACATTGAAGAAGCAACAGATTCAACACCAACCTCGACATTGAAAAAACAACAAATTCAACACCAACCTCGACATTGAGGAAACAACACATTCAACAACAACCTCAACATTGAGGAAACAACACATTCAACAACAACCTCAACATGGAAGAAACAACACATTCAACAAAAACCTCAAGATTTAAAAAAAACACAACGAACACAGCAACGAATTCAACTTTGAAAAACAAAAACATATTCAACAACCGCAACAATGACAACACCAAAAACCTCAAAAAAGAACAACAAATTAAGCAAACTCAATATTGAAAACAACAACCTTTTCAACAAGAACACCAACATTAAAAAAACAATTTCGACAAGAAACTCAACGTGGAATCACCACAGCAAATTCGACACGAACCTCAACTTTCAAAAAACACCAACAATTTAAACAATTTCAACGTTGAAAACAAAAACCTTTTCAACAAGAACCTCAGCGTTGAAAACAAAACTATGACAACAACAAGCTCAATCTGGAATAAGCCCAAAAAGTTCAACAACATCATCAACATTGGAAACCCCGAAAAAATGAACAAAAAAACTTACATCGAAAATCACCAACAAATTCAGTACATCCTCAAATTTGAAATTCACCAACAAAGTCAATAACAACCTCAACTTTCAAATAGAGCAACAATTTAAACAACCTCGAAATTGAAAAAAGAACTTTTTCAACAAGAACCTCAACATCGAAAAAACAAGAATTTCAATAACAAACTGAATGCCGAATCAACACAACAAATACAACAACAACCTCAACATTCAAAACACCAAAAAATTCAACAACAACCTCAGCATTGAAAAACACCAACAAATTCAACAACAACCCCAACATTGAAAACACCAATAAATTCAACAACAACCCCAACATTGAAAACACCAACAAATTCAACAACAACCTTAACATTGAAAAACACCAACAAATTCAACAACAACCTCACATTGAAAAACACCAACAAATTCAACAACAACCCGAACACTGAAAACACCAACAAATTCAACAACAACCTCAAAATTGAAAAACACCAACAAATTCAACAACAACCTCAACAGTGAAAAACACCAAGAATTTCAACAACAACCTTAACATTGAAAAACACCAACAAATTCAACAACAACCTCACATTGAAAACACCAACAAATTCAACAACAACCTCACATTGAAAAACACCAACAAATTCAACAACAACCTTAACATTGAAAAACACCAACAAATTCAACAACAACCTCACATTGAAAACACCAACAAATTCAACAACAACCTCACATTGAAAAACACCAACAAATTCAACAACAACCCGAACACTGAAAACACCAACAATTTCAACAACAACCTCAACATTGAAAAACACCAACAAGTTCAACAACAACCTCAACATTGAAAAACACCAAGAATTTCAACAACAACCTTAACATTGAAAAACACCAACAAATTCAACAACAACCTCACATTGAAAACACCAACAAATTCAACAACAACCTCAACATTCAGAAACACCAACAAATTCAACAACAACCCGAACATTGAAAACACCAACAAATTCAACAACATCCTCAACATTTGAAACAGCAGCAAATTCAACAACAACCTCAACATTGAATAACACCAACAATTTCAACAACAACACCAACATTGAAAACACCAACAAATTCAACAACAACCCGAACATTGAAAACACCAACAAATTCAACAACAACATCAACATTGAAAACACCAACAAATTCAACAACAACCTCAACATTGAAAACACCAACAAATTCAACAACAACCTCAAAATTGAAAAACACCAACAAATTCAACAACAACCCGAACATTGAAAACACCAACAAATTCAACAACAACCTCAACATTGAAAAATACCAACAAGTTCAACAAAATAAACATTGGAAAACATCATCCAATTATTTAGCAACATCATGATGAGATGGGTGGCTCCTAAATGTCACAAAGTTCAAGGGTCAGACCTGGTCCCCATGGTGCCAGCATCATTGGAGGGGAGGCTCCAAAACGTCAGAAGGTGCAATGGTCAGACGAGGTTCCTATTGTGACGGCATCATGGGAGGGGCGGCTCTTAAATGTCACAAAAGGCACGTGGTGGGACCTGCTATCCATGGTGACGGCATCATGGGAGGGGCGGCTCCTAACCGTCACAACGGACAGGGTACGGGACCTGCTCCCCATGGTGACAGTATTATGGGAGGAGCAGTTCCTAACCGTCACAAAGTGCAAGGAGGACGTGGTGGTCCCCATGGTGACGGCATCATTGGCGGGGCGGATTCTAAACGTCACCACGGGCAAGGGGCGGTACCTGGTCCCCATGTTGACGACATCATGGAGGGTGGGGGCGGCATCTAAACGTCACAAAGGCCAGGCGGCCGGACTGGTCCCGGTGATGACCGCATAATGGGAGGGGCGAGAACTGTGACGGCAAAATGGGCAGGGTGGCGGCTCCTGGTCCCCATGACGATGGCTTAATTGGAGGGGCGTGTCCTATGACAGCACCATGGAAAGGGGGACGGACATGGTCCCCATGATGACGGCATAATGCAGAGGCGTGGGCCTTGTGACGACACAACGGACAGGGGTTGGGGTCTGGTCCCCATGATGACGGCATAAGAGAGAGGGGCGTGTCCGGAAGCGGCCCATTGGACGGGGCAGTGACCTTGCCCCTTTGATGAAGGCACAATGGAAAGAAGCGTGCCCTGACTCCCTTGGCCAGGGTAAGCTGGTCTCGGTTAGAGCAAGACTCCCGCCGGCCCCGCCCATGACACTCAGCCATTGGAACTGGGAGAAAAGGTGAGAGGGCAAATGATCCCCGCCCCACCATTCCCACTGGCGCTCTCCTGAACAACAAATGGACCAGCAGCAACACGTGTAAAAAAGGTTTTGTGAAACTTCATGCTGGATATTGCTCCAGCGTTATCTTCCATTCTGCCCTTCAGTTACCCTTTGATGTAACAATCCTCAGGAGAATCAATACATAGGAATCCGGTTGTCACAAAGCCAAATGCTGGCCTGTAAAAGCATTACATCATCTCTAGGTTACCTCCGCGAGTTACAATGTGAATATTTCGCCAACATCAAAAAACAAACACGCCCCAGTTAAAAACCACAGGATCAGCAATGATAAGCATTGGCAGAGGCCGATATTGAGAGACCCTCGACACACACAGACACATACAGAAGCACACACTGGACACACACACACACAGAAAGACACTCACAGGCGCGCGCACGCACACACACACACACACACACACACACACATTCATACACACACAGCCCCACACACATACACAGACAGACTCACACACACACACACAAAGAGGCGCACACACAAACAGAAACAAACCATTCACACGCAGACACAGACACAGAGACACATGGGCACACACAAACACACAGAGACGCACGCACACACAGCCACACACAGCCCCCCCACACACACACAGACACACGCACACACACACACACACACACACACACACACACACACAGCCCCCCACACACACACAGACACACGCACACACACACACACACACACACACACACACACACACACACACACACAAACATACACACATAGCCCCACACACACACACAGACACACGCACACACACACAGAGGCGCACACACAAACAGACGCAAATCATTCACACGCATACACAAACACAGACACACAGGGGCACAGACACACACTCACAAGCCTCTGTTAATTGCAGGATTTGTATTAATTTCAGTGTCTGCATTATTTCCAATATTTGTATTAGTATCGGGATCTGTTATATTTTCTGGGCCTGCCTTAATTTCAGCTTCTGTATTAGCTTCAGGATCTGTATCAGTTTGACAAAAACTTCGAAGGGTCATGAGGAGTCGAAACGTCAACTCTTTCCTTCTCCGCCGATGCTGCCAGACCTGCTGAGTTTTTCCAGGTAATTCTGTTTTTGTTTTGGATTTCCAGCATCCGCAGTTTTCTTTGTTTTTATCTCTGTATCAGTTGGACATTCGTTTTTAGCTTCAATATCAGTTTAGGTGTCTGCATTAATTTTAAATTCTGCATTACTTTATGCATCTATATTAATTTAAACATTTGTCTTAGTTTCAGGATCTGTATTAATTTAAAAATCTGTATTAATTTAAAGATCTGTATTAAATTAAAGATCTATATTGATTTAAGCATCTCTATTATTTTCAGGATTTGTATTACTTTCAGGATTTGTATTACTTTCAGGATCTGTATTAGTTTCAGGATCTGTGTTAGTTTCATACAAGATATTGCAGATTTTTTTGAACCAACATTTCGTCATCCCTTTTCTGCTTCTTTGTCAATCTCTCTAAAACTCTGTCACTGGCCCATTTTCCAGGATGATCAGTACCTTGTTCCTTACCCTATCAAAACCAATCCTGATTTTAAATAACTCTTTTTAAACCTTCCCTTTTCCTGATCTGCTCGAAGGAAAACAACCCCAGCTTCTACATCCTCCCCACGCAGTTCGAGTCCCTCACCCCATTTCCAATTCCATTTAAATTCCTCTGCACGCCATCCAAGACTCTAACATCCTTCCTGAATTGGCATCCACAGAATTAGGCATTATGCTCACCAAGCTTCTCCAAGGTTTAATGATTTCTACATCCTTTGTCTGAACTTCTTATTTTTGAAAACTCTGACTCTCTTTATCAATCAACACGAATTGTTTTTTTAATGCACTAGAAAAGTTGTTCTACCCTGTTCAATGATTTGCTTATATCTGCCGAAGTATTGTTGAACAGCTCCAAAATTTATCTACTTTACACTCCTCTATTTACAATATTCCGTCCTTCTAAAACTATTGTACATCTCAGCTGGATCAGGGTAAACTTTCCCACTTTAGTTTGGTGCAAGAATAATTGGATTGAAAGGGGTATCTGAAGCTGTTTGCTCTTTGGCTGGAATTAATGTAAGTCTCCATGGACCCTCATTATCTAATTGGAGGGATTCCCACTCATGTTTATAAGGAAGTCCCTTCAAGGTGTTACGTCATATTGTCAGCAGGAGCATCAGCCCTGCGTCTAACAAGAACCTGCAGTTTAAAGAGAGTGACAGAGGCGAACTCAGAATCTGAGAGCAATGGATTGGAAAGTTACAACAATGGATCAGTAGCTGAGAACAACATATTGGAATATTACACCAATAAACAGGAGTTTATCGGAAGCACTTTATGAGTTTTCCACATGTTATTATTTGATGCCATTAAATTCCCGGATCTACTGGGCAATCCAGCTTGTTCTTCCATGTTACTATCCGATCCTCGGTATTATTGGTGTCCCTTGTTAGTATCATTGTGTCTGACGATCACGTTTATAAGCCATGTTTAACTGTATTAATATTCTTCACCAAAGTTCGATTTGTTTCGTGATTGCGGATTTGTCTCAAGTATTTCAAGAGAGCAGGGGATACAGTTTTATGTTGTTCAGAAATGTCAGTATCATATTTATTCCTTTTTACCATCTGCTTTCTTCCACCATATCACAGACATTTCAGTTTATTGTCACATGTACAGTAATTTCAATACTTCAATGGATTCAACAATATCATGGATCAATTCAGCACCTTCAGCCAAGCTGTTACTTTTTTTCCTTTAAGCTTGATGCATAACTCCACTGTTTTATCTGTTTCTTACAGTGAACATAGTGACAATTTTGATCTTAACTCGGGGAAATTGTGGTCTCTCCAAATGTGTCACTCACTACCTGGTGTCCATGGCAGCAGCGGATCTACTGGTCATTATTGTCGACCTGATATTGAGACACATTCCAATTGTTTATTGGGAATATTTTAATTTTCTGTGGGCTATACGTGTGTGTAATATCCATGCCATACTGCTTTATGCAGCCACTGACTGTTCTGTCTGGTTCACCGTCACTTTCACATTTGATCGATTTGTGGCTATTTGTTGCCAGAAGTTGAAAAGTAAATATTGCACTGAGAAAACGGCGGCTGTGGTTCTAGGATCAGTGACTGTGCTGAGCTTCTTAAAGAATATTTTCTGGTGTTTTATGCTATCAGATTTGTATATGCTGAGCAACAGACCATGGTTTTGTTTGGTAACATTGGAAGTTCAGAATAATTCGGTCTGGATAATCATCGAGTTTCTCCATCACATCCTTACTCCCTGTGTCCCATTTGTCCTGATTCTGCTGCTCAATGTTCTCACCATCAGACACATTTTAAAGAGCAGCGGAGTCCGCAGGAGACTCCGGGCTCACAGCAGTGGGGAGAGGCCCAGAGACCCAGAGATGGAGAGTCGGAGGAAATCCATCATTTTACTCTTTGTTATCTCGGCCAATTTCATTCTCTTGTGGGCGATGTTAATGGTGTATTCTATATGGAGGCGGATGTTTTATATGGGGGCTTATTCTGTATGGATGGGTAATTATGTGCGGGAATTGGGTTTCATGCTGCAGCTACTGAGCTGCTGCACAAACATTGGGATTTACGCCGTGACCCAGACTAAGTTCAGGGAGCAATTGAAGAATGTGCTGAAATATCCCTTTACTCCAATTCTTCGATGTTTTCGATGATTTAAAGAAATTAATCAGTGAGAGTTTCTACTTTTCTTCCATTTGATATCTCTCTTCCAGTGGGTAAGTGAGCTGCCTCTGTTGTGACAGAGTGGGGACCAGCCCTGTCCCCATTGTAAAATGTGGGGGCAAGGGCGTTGTCCCTGTCACGGCAGAGTGGGCTGTCCTCTATCGTCCTGCTGACAGAGGGGCTGGTGGATCCTGTGACCATTTTTAGAGAGCGGGGAGGGCACTGCGGCCATGGGGAAAATGAGGCACGTGGCTTTGCAGTAGAATCGAAGAGGGAATGGAGCCTGGCCCTCTGGTGTCAGTAACGGGCAGGGCCTGTCGCTGTTTTGGGCAGAGTGGGGCATTCCCTCTGGCTCTGTAAGGCAGAGGGGGTGGGGTGAGCGGAGTCTCTTACTCTGCTAACAGATTGGGGAGGGCGCTCTCTCTATGGGGACAGAGACAAGCTAGCACCTGTCATCATGGTCATGGCCTTATCCTAATCCTGGCGTCCACTGCCTCCCTCTTTGACGTTCACAAATTGGAGCCTGGATGGATTGGGGGTGGCGGATTGCGGGCAATGCCACCAACGGCCTGCAGAGAAATAAGAAAAGGACGGGGGAAGTCATACCAGGTAGACGGTGCAAAATTGCTTCTACTGAATTTTAATGGGACAGAGTGAGACATAGCAGGAAGATGGTGGAATGAGGTGTGCGAACAGTTGCATCACTGAGTGTTTATTATAAAAATAAATGTAACAATAAATTCTGTCCCATGTGTCGTTTGTGTTTTCAATATATTTTCTACAGCCAAATAATCATTGTGAGGAATTGAGAAAACTATCTTAGAAACAAATAGAAAGTTTTAGCAAGATGTAATGTGTCGGGTGAAACCTTAACAATATATTGCAGAGGAATTAGAGAGTACAGCAAAGTTTATCTACTCCCATTCTGAACGGGATTAGAGTCTCATGACTGTGCAGAATGTGCACATTGAAGTCTGGAACATTCACAAACTACCATCTCCAGCCCATATATCCAATGAGGAATGAGGAGAGAGTTCATGTACAGGGTCAGTTGGCAGAACTTGAAAGCCCCACCCGAGTGAACTGTGCACCCTGCTGCAAACTTCAATCCCTTACTGTATTGTTCAATATTCACACTTCATCAATCTGTTTCCGGATGCACACATGCAGTTACTGAACATCTCTGAGTCTGGCAAAGAGCAGTAGTGGCATTGAGCTGCCAGCAGAGTGTGGGCATGTATCCCTGAAATCACAGGCGAGGCCTGATGCTGTCTTGTCAAAGGGGGCGGGGCCTGTTACCTCATTGTTAGAGCAGGGACAGAGCCTGCTGCTGGTTTGTCAGAGCGGGGGCGGGGCCTGTTACCTCATTGTTAGAGCAGGGACAGAGCCTGCTGCTGGATTGTCAGAGCGGGGGCGGCGCCTTTTACCTCTTTGTTAGAGCAGGGACAGAGCCTGCTGCTGGATTTTCAGAGTGGGGGCGGCGCCTGTTACCTCTTTGTTAGAGCAGGGACGGAGCCTGCTATTGGATTGTCAGAGCGAGCGGGGGGCGGGGCCTGTTACCTCATTGTTAGAGCAGGGACAGAGCCTGCTGCTGATTGTCAGAGCGGGGGCGGGGCCTGTTACCTCATTGTTAGAGCAGGGACAGAGCCTGCTGATGGATTGTCAGAGTGGGGGCGGGGCCTGTTACCTCATTGTTAGAGCAGGGACAGAGCCTGCTGCTGGATTGTCAGAGCGGGGGCGGGGCCTGTTACATCATTGTTAGAGCAGGGACAGACCCTGCTGCTGGATTGTCAGAGCGGGGGCGGGGCCTGTTACCTCATTGTTAGAGCAGGGACAGAGCCTGCTGCTGGATTGTCAGAGCGGGGGTGGGGCCTGTTACATCATTGTTAGAGCAGGGACAGAGCCTGCTGCTGGATTGTCAGAGCGGGGGCGGCGCCTGTTACCTCTTTGTTAGAGTGGGGACAGAGCCTGCTGCTGGATTGTCAAAGGGGGCGGGGCCTGTTACCTCATTGTTAGAGCAGGGACAGAGCGTGCTGCTGGATTGTCAGAACGGGGGCGGGGCCTGTTACCTCATTGTTAGAGCAGGGACACAGCCTGCTGCTGGATTGTCAGAGCGGGGATGGGGCCTGTTACCTCTTTGTTAGAGCAGGGACAGAGCCTGCTGCTGGATTGTCAGAGCGGGGGCGGGGCCTGTTACCTCATTGTTAGAGTGGGGACAGAGCCTGCTGCTGGATTGTCAGAACGGGGGCGGGGCCTGTTACCTCATTGTTAGAGCAGGGACAGAGCCTGCTGCTGGATTGTCAGAGCGGGGGCGGGGCCTGTTACCTCATTGTTAGAGCAGGGACAGAGCCTGCTGCTGGATTGTCAGAGCGGGGATGGGGCCTGTTACCTCATTGTTAGAGTGGGGACAGAGCCTGCTGCTGGATTGTCAGAGCGGGGGCGGGGTCTGTTTGTCCATGGTCAGAGCGGGGGCGGGGCCTCTTTCTCGCTGGTCAGAGCGGGGGCGGGGTCTGTTTCTCCAATGTCAGAGCGGGGGCGGGCTCTGTTTCTCCATGTTCAGAGCGGAGGCGGGGCCTGTTTCTCCATGGTCAGAGTGGGGGCGGGGCCTGCTTCTCCATGGTCAGAGCGGGGGCAGGGTCTGTTTCTCCATGTTCAGAGCGGGGGCGGGGCCTGTTTGTCCATGGTCAGAGCGGGGGCGGGGCCTCTTTCACAATGTTCAGAGCGGGGGCGGGGTCTGTTTCTCCATGGTCAGAGCGGGGGCGGGGTCTGTTTGTCCATGGTCAGAACGGGGGCGGGGCCTGTTTGTCCATGGTCAGAGCGGGGTCGGGGCCTGTTTGTCCATGGTCAGAACGAGGACGGGGCCTGTTTCTCCATGGTCAGAGAGGGGGCGGGGTCTGTTTGTCCATGGTCAGAGCGGGGGCGGGGCCTGTTTCTCCATGGTCAATGCGGTGCGGGGCCTGTTTCTCCCTGTTCAGAGCGGGGGCGGGGCCTGTTTGTCCATGGTCAGAGTGGGGGCGGGGCCTGTTTCTCCAAGGGCAGAGCGGGGGCGGGCCCTGTTTGTCCATGGTCAGAGCAGGGGCGTGGCCTTATTCTCCATGGTCAGAGCGGGGGCGGGACCTGTTTGTCCATGGTCAGAATGAGGACGGGGCCTGTTTGTCCATGGTCAGAACGAGGACGGGGCCTGTTTGTCCATGGTCAGAATGAGGACGGGGCCTGTTTCTCCATGGTCAGAGCGGGGGCGGGGCCTGTTTGTCCATGGTCAGAGTGGGGGCGGGGCCTGTTTCTCCATGGTCAGAACGAGGACGGGGCCTGTTTGTCCATGGTCAGAGCAGGGGCGTGGCCTTATTCTCCATGGTCAGAGCGGGGGCGGGACCTGTTTCTCCACTGTCAGAGCGGGGGTGGAGTCTGTTTCTCCACAGTCATTGCGGTGCGGGGCCTGTTTGTCCATGGTCAGAGCGGGGGCGGGGCCTGTTTCTCCAAGGGCAGAGCGGGAGCGTGGCCTGTTTCTCCATTCTCAGGGCGGGGTTGGGGATTGTTGCAGCATTCTCAGAATGGGGACGGGAAATGTAGCCTCATTTTGAGAGCAGGGGCGGAGCCTGTTCTACATTTGTCAGGGCGGGGTCGGGCACTGCCATTGTGATGTCAGTGTTGGGCGTGGCCTGTTGTTGCATTGAGAGAGTGGGTGTGGTTATGGGCTGAGTGATCACATTTTGATGCAGAGTGGAAGAGCCCCTCTCGGTCATGTGGTAACATGTTGCCCCTCCCACTGTGGTATCCATTGTAACCAAGAAAGGAGTCCAACCTGAACACGAGCAGGCAGGGGCTGATGTCACAGGGATATGGGAGGACTGTTGATATCACAGGGATTCGCGGGTAGGGGGGCTGGTTTCCTGCTTCGTTGGATGGGGGATGTCCATGTCCCCCAGTGAGATGGCCGATATAAATGCTGCATTATGGTTAGGGGTTTATATCCAGTTCACTGGGGCCGGAGGATAGATTGAAGAGGTACTCGCATGGTTAGATGTAGACCAGATAGGCGGGAGCAAGAGGTGGTACACCAGGCAGTCCGGGAGAGAGCAAAGGTGCTGTCGGTGTGGATATTGCAGCTGAATCTTGGAAAGGGAGAGATACACCAGCTGTAGGCATGCTGCAGTGTGATATACAAGGTACACAAGGGGAGAGATTTACTCCATACTCCGTCCTGGTGGGGGAAAGACTCGGTACACAGGAGCAGCAGGGAGGAGCGATTCATTTCGTAGGCTGTGTGAGGGAGGTTGATAAAGCATTTATACAGGGTCAAGGGTAAATATACCAGCTACACCAGGGGAGGGGTTGTTATACGATGTGCATTGGGGTGGGGGGGCGGTGTGGATATACCTTGAGGACAAAGGGAGGTTTATGTTTACAGGGCAATGTTAGGGGAATATCCAAGCGGCAGTGTTTGTGTGAGATTATTGGAGGAGCGAGGAGATACGTGGACCTGTGCTGAAATGCTGTATTTCTTTCAGAGAGTGCAAAAGTTTCAGGATCTGCTTCGGGCTCGGGGTTCGTGTTTCAGTTTTCAGAACCTGTACTGGGATGAGGGTCTGTTTTACATTTAGGTACTGATTTGGGTACATGCTTGGTATTCATACCAGGGTGTGCTATCGTCCCTTGCCAATGTTTCCCCTGGATAAGCGTCATCCCACTGTGGAGCCCAGCTTGATCGATCATAATTTATTTGTTTGTTTAGATATGTGGAGACTAGCTACTGAAGAGAGTCACGGTAGCCATCTGATGATCACTTAATAAATGAATGAAACATTTATTCAGCAAGAAAAGATCAACCACATTACACTACTCATTCACCCACAACGATACCTTTAAGATAACTATAGATTTATAAGGATAACGCAAGTTAGAAAAGCCATCTTATGCTTTATTGTCCACAACATGTACTCATGCAAGTAAAACTAAGGTGCCCTGTTGTCAGACAAACAACAGCCTGACCTCATGTGACAGATGCTTTCTCAATCAGATGCCCATGGTTCTCTCATCATCTCCATCCAGAACTTGTTAAAATGTGAGTCAAACAGTCTTACTGAATCCTGTGCTTTTGACGAAGGTTTCGCATCTTCACTCTCCAATACTTTGCCTTGGAATCTTCTCCCAAATTGACATTTTTCTCTCAGACACCTTCCACAAGGGTTCACCTCCAGGGTTTGGAACCATATTTTCGATCTTCCTCTTCCCTTTGCCACCACATGCATTCAAGCTGTCTTCCAAGCACTCTCTCTCTCTCTCTCTCTCTCTCTCTCACAAGCCTAACTTTAACAGTACACCACTGCTTCACATGCTCAAAGCAAAGATTTGCAGACCTTCAGTTCTCTCTTTGAACATTGTTGCTTTTTGCATATTTCTCTCACTTTCAATCTAAAGCTTGGAGCCTTTCTCTCTGCCCCTCACTGTTAACCGAGATTAAAAGGACCTTTTCCCTGGTTCCACAAGTTCCCTGGGCTATAACTTCTCTTTTGGACTTTTACTCATTCAATTTCCCAGCTTTATTTTATGTTACTTTGACTTGGTACATTTTTCTGTTCTCCTGGGGAATCTGCAGCTCCCTCTGCCAGTGCACAATCTCTCTGGGGTCCTGGCTTCAAGTGAACTTAAAACTGTTGTTTCCTTATTTCTGTGTGTATGTCTGTGGGAGAAACCTGCCTAGCAGGCTCCTTGTTGTTAGGCAACAGCATTGTTGGTCTAACCTTCTGTCTTTATGTTTACCTTGCAGCAGGTTTGAAATTCAAGCAACCTTTTAAATTGAAACTAATCCTTCCATCTGACCTCTCTCAAAAAACACAGTTGGAGAAATACATATCAAAATTAAACTTTAACGCTAAAACTCATCCTAACTTCCACAAATTCAAATGTAACATATTTAAACTATCTCTTTTTCCTATCATTGAGTATATTAGTTTAATTTTGTATTTGTTTAATCACCTGTGCAAGTTTAATTACTTGTATTAGATTCATGGCCTGCAAGTTCTTCAGTGGCTCTATAAGTTACTGGACCTGTATTAATTGCATGGTCCATATCAGTTTCCTTGTCTGTATTATTTCAGTAACACACCTGTGTCATCGGTGCTCTAGATTTCAGCGTCTACATTAGTCATAGACTCTGTAATAGTTCCAAAGCCTATATTAACATCTTGGGCCCTATTAGTTCCGTGGGCTGGGGGCAGTTAAGGGCCTATGTGATTAAAGGTTCCTTAATAATTTCCGTGCCTGAAATATACGGACTCCGAACGACTATAGCACAGGAGATACTGGAAATTCTTATGGAAAACGAATGAAAATGAACCTTGCTCTGAACCAGAAAATGGAGCTTAAGTTCAAGATCCAGAAGAGAACAGTGTAGCAACAGATAACCTGGCAAAGCCTGAGAGCCCTAAACACTATCCATTGAATGACAGTGACAGAGTGCTGGAGAAGTCCCCTTCTCCTTCATAGTCACCTCAGTCACCATTCAGCATATCCAATGGAAGAATTGAGAAAGGAAAAGCACAGGGACACGGAGATGAGTAAAATATAACCGAGAAATCAAAACAGTGAGAAGGAAGAGTCAACACCTTCTGCAATTGAGTTGCATAGAATATGTGTATTTAAAATAAACTGTATCATCATGATAATTGCTGATTGTGGTTGTGGATTCAAGGATTAGATAAGATACATGGTGCTCTACCAGTTACGACGTCACCTGACCTGAGCTACATAGCAGAACAACATTCAAGGTTAATCACAGAAATGCAGAAAGTGGGGTGAAATCCACAGGGAAACATGGTAGAACAAAAGCAGTGGTATGTAGATTTAAAAGCATAAGACAAAGAAAGGGGCGGTTGTTATTCTTAACTTGTATAATTAATCTAAGTTACAATAGCTGCTTGTGCTGAAGAGGGAAAGAGAGAGAAAGGGGTAAAAGGATGTAGCCCTAGGGAGTTAATAAGCATTGAAAGGCAGGAGCAGGGGAAATGAGAGCTTTGGTCAGTTTGGTGGTCCCTAATGGCGGAGCCTTCAAGATCCCTTTATTTCCCCCACTGCTATTTGAAGTTTTGTTTAGAATATAAGAGTTAAAGTCAATTTAAGGACACAGGAATATAAATACCTACCTCGAAACATAAGTTTGTTTGTGTGCAAGAAGCATTTGTATGTGAGCTTCAATGTTATTTCTTCAGTAAATTGTGATCTGTGTGTATAGTTCTGCACTTTAAGATTGATAGCCCCATGTTAGATTAACGGAATATTTTACTGAAACATTGCAAGTTATGACCCTAAGGTTTGAATTGTGATTTCTGGCAAAGAAAAATCGCAATTTGAATGTCAAATAAAGCTAAACAGGGTTAGAAAAAGCAATATTTGTACCTCCCCTTTGCAGACTATTATCACCAGCTACCAAGCTAATTGGGGTTGACACATATGAATTGATATTCTAAAATTATTACAGGAATAAAAATACCTGAAATTCAAAACGATTCTAGGGACACCAAAAGCCATAAACACACGGTCTAAGTGGTTCCAATTGACAAAAAAAAGGTTTCTTTTGAAGAGATGAATCAAATATTAAAGGAAATCTGCATTTCAACAGCACTATAATTTGAATTTGGGACAATATTGAGATGCAAAGTGTTGTATAATTTAACATTACTTTGAATACCGAGGATACTATCCATGGATAAAGAACATGTCGATATATATATCGGGCTTCTAATCTGGATACAGATCATTACACATGCAAAATAGGTCGTTTTAATTTGATCGCTTAAATTACGTTTCTTATTAAGTTTAAAATTTGAGGTTTGGTTCCTGATACTTTCTCAAAAGGGGATTGCAACTTTGAAAGATTCAACAACAATTGGCACTGATTCAAATGCGGCAGGATTTTGTATTTCTAATTCTGTTCCTAAAATATGAAGATAAGTTCAAGACCTTGACAAAATTTGGCATAAATACAATTTCTGGTTGAGTTAATGAATCTGGGATAATTCTAAAAGAAACTGGCTAGAGAGAATTTAGTGGGTTACTTTTGAGACAATAACGTTGTTTGAGAATAACTTAAGTAAGCCAAACATGTCAATGACTGATTTCTGTATTAAAACTGGTATGAGAATACTTTACTGGATTTTAAATTCTTTCACACATCTGAACAAAATAAGATTGTCGTCTGTTGTATGTGTAAAATAGTTATGAGGCAACTAGAAGGAAGAGTTAGTGAAGGAGGACAAAATATACAAATTCTTTTAAGGAACTGAATTTGATAATCTGGCCATCATCTGAGACACTGGAACTGCACAGGGGAGGCAAGCAGAGATCTGGAGGCTGAGATCTTCACTGATACGGAATAGTTAATACTGCCTGAAGTGCAAGGAAACATTATAAATGATCAAGATAATAGAGAAACTGACCTCGAAAGAATCGGATGGTGATCATGGCCAGGGGGAAAAAAATCCAAAGCGTTAGAGGGATTTGTCGGTTCAGTGATAGAGGAATTTGGATCCTAAGTGTTAGTGGGATTTGTGGTTTCAGTGTTAGTGGAAGTTGGGGGCTAAGTGTTAGTGGGATTTGTGGTTTCAGTGTTAGTGGAAGTTGGGGGCTAAGTGTTAGTGGGATTTGTGGGTTCTCTAAATGTAGAATATGGGGCCTCAATGTTTGTGGGATTTGTGGGTTCCCTGTTGGAGGGATTTGTGACTCATTCTTTAGTGGGATTTGTGTTTTCAGTGATTGTGGAATTTGGGGCCAAAGTGTTAGTGTGATTTATGTGTCAATTGAGAGTGGGATTTGGGGCCTAGTGTTAGTGGGATGTGTAGATTCCGTGCGA